>WSTS01000409.1:0-13691 GCA_019627755.1 Serendipita sp. 411 | reverse complement strand
CTTCATCCTCTCCTTCCTCTTCATCAGATGACGTTACACGTTTACGTTTGGACGACCTCATGTTGTTGCCACGCCCGGTCCGTGCGAGCACCCCGCCACGATTCTGTAGGGCCTCGAGGACTCCCGTGGGTCCACGACCAAACGTCCAGTTGGCTATGTTGGGCTCTAGTACCTCTGAATCGTCGTCTTCCTTATCTCTTTCCTCATCGACGTCATTCAACGACGTCCTGCCCTTGCCCTTTGACGTAGACAGCCTCGATGTGCGCGTCGGCGGTTCGTCCGTGGCTTCCTTTTGTTTACTCTTCGTACGAGGTTTCCCCGTAGACGCTCTTTTGCGTTTCTCTCTCTTGGGGAACGTGCCAATGATTCTTGGACCACTGCCCGCTTGCACATCCTGAAGGGACAGACGAGACAATCGAATCTCTTGATTACCGGGGATGAGGTAAACGTTGATGCTGTACGACGTTGGTACATAGTCTTCCTTCAGGTAACCCGTAAGAAGCAATGTGATCAGCAGTCTCTCAACGTCCTATGCAAGGGAAGGAATGAGTAAATCAAAAGTGACCTAATGATCGACTCACATCTTTGTGCATCTCAACTTTGCCTCCACAGATGGCATCTACATCTAAGGGTACTTTCTCCTTCTGTTTCCCTTTGCCTTTTCCGCCGTTAGATGACTCGAAAGACCCACCACCAGCACCTCTAACTAAGTCTGAGAGCATACTCAACGTGGCCTTGCCACCCTCGTCTTTAATAGTCCTGACGATTTGGAGGATTTTCCATGCCTCTACCGTGACGTCTTTGTCGCGCTCGAGTTCATCAGGTGAACGAGTGCAGTTGTCGCAATGCCCGCAAGGCGACAGCGTTTGTGAACCTTCGGCACTCCAGGCAGACAATGAAAGCGATGAAGATGCGGAGAAGTATCTGTAAAGTGTGGCCCGGTGTGAGCCTGTGACCATAGACTGGTTGGGAGGCCGGAACCAAAACTCACTGTGCAAAGAGAAGTTTTCTACAATCCACCACATTTTGAGCAAAGCGAAGCATATCATACACTGCAAAATTGGGGTAAGCACCATGAGCACAGGCGATGCTTTGACATACGTTTGACTTGCCCTTCCTGTTCCCCACACACCAAGCCTGATAACCGTGACACGTCTTGGCCACGGTAATATAGAATACAGTCACTATCTTTCCCATCTCTCCCTCCTCTCCCACTCTCCTGGTAGTAGCCGTCCAGGGACTGGAATGATTTATTAACAACTTCACGACGCTATGATCGGCGGCTCACCTTTGACATAGAATGATGAAGAATAAACCTGACGTCACCTTTATCTATACCCAAACCAAAGGCTGCAGAATGTTTAAATCACATCTTCAGGGCAGGTATGTTAAAACCGACCTATCGTGGCACATACAACCTTGACCTCTCCATTTCTCCATCTCCTATGAAGTCTTTCCTTTTCAATGTCCGCAACATCTGCATGATACACTCCGGTCCGAATCTTGCCATTCGATGCTTCTTTGAGGCCGACAGCTACAGATTCGGCGTCCTCCCAAGACCATCAGCTTCAATGAGAAGAGTACATCGATTTTGTACCTTCTTACTGAGACAGTATACAATACCTGTCTCAGAACTATGATTCTCCATTATATAAGTTGCCATCGTTTCAATTACCGCCGGTGCTGAGGCCGGCTTTGGAACAATCCTGTAGTGAAGATTCTTTCCTGTTCTCATATTAGGGTATATTCACGGGAAAGGAAATACTGACGATATAGGGGACTTGAAAAATAGACAGTGCCAGTCGGTGGTGCGTCTACCAATGAATCAACATTCGGAAACGACAAATGACTGGATATTACCAACCATTTGCATCAACGACAGGTTTCATCCTCAGAACCTTGAGAAGATCTTCCAAGACTTTTGGGGCTAATGTCGCGCTGACGGCCAGAATCGGTACGTGAGGAAACACTTGTCTCAGGATGGAGAGTTTTTGATAGTCTTTCCGGAAATCATGGCCCAAATGCGACACGCAGTGGGCTTCGTCGATGACAATCCGTGCTAAAGAACCGGCGTTTGCCATTTTTTGAAGTGTTGAAAGGAAGGTCTTGCTCTGGACAATCTTTTCTGGCTAGAGAGAAATATGAGTATCATATCAGCCTCCACAGGTGCACCTACCGTGACATAGACAAGTTTGATTGCCGCGTCCTCCTGGGCTCCATCTGCGGCGGACAAATTTCTCCTGTTGCCCACTCTTGGCGTAAGTCTTTGCATTGTCGCACGTTGCTCCTCCTTTGACGCTGACCCCGTCAACATACATGCTTCGACTACCGAATGCGTTAGTTACCCGTCGCCCGAATGACACTATAAGCTCACTTCCGGCCTCGTGAAGGTGAAGAACTTGATCGGTGATGAGAGATATTAACGGAGAGATAACCAGCGTTGTGCCAGAAGTCAGCAACGCTGGAAGTTGGTAAGTCAACGATTTTCCCCCTCCTGCACAGCCATGAGCACCACATCTGTTCAATGAAGGAGGACATGCACGAATTACCAGTTGGCATCACTGCTACCACGTCCCTCCCGTCCATCGACGCATTACAAATGCTTTGTAGAGTTAGGAATGAGAATGGCACTGGCGCTGTCGTATACATACCCTTCTTGGCAAAGCCGAAAGTCTTGAAAACCAAAAACTCTCTTCATACGTCGTTTAAGTTCTGGCGACCAGTCGAATTGGGAGAAGTAATTTGTTCCAGGGTGAGCTTCCGATCTCCTATTGTCCCTTCCTCTCCCGTTCGTCTGTATCCTCTCATTTTGTACATACAGTCCATTGGATTGACGTGATAGCCCATGTAGGTCTGCTGTTGTAAGCTTCCTTTGCTTCAGCTGTTCCAACTCTCGAGTGATGTCGCGTAGTTCGGCATCCAACTCTTGTCTGAGCTGATTCAACTTTGCCACATCACTATCCACGGATTGTATCTCGGCGTGAAGAGCGCGTTTTCGTTGGTCGAGGGCTTGCCGCCGTTCGAATGGATCAAAATCTTGCTGTTCCATCCGTCAAATACACTTAAAGAACGGTCATAGAATGCCTACATTATCATAGTTGTTGGAAGACGATGGATCCATTGCGGTGCATAGAAGGGCTCGTGGTGGAGATGATCAACCACAAAACTTGGATCGCAACCACGATGGCGGAGCCAGAAACTATGGCGACGAATTCGCATGATATCAAACTAGATGAGAAAGATATCAAATTGGACGAAGATGATATTGTGCGAGACGCTTCTGAGACGAAAGAAAACGCCAAAAAAGAAGAGGAGGACGAGGAAAAGCCTGAAGAACCTGAAGAATCTGCTTCAGAGACGCTCTATATCCAGAATCTAAACGATAAAGTGAAGCTGATTTGTACGTCCCCTGTTATGCTCTCTACCGTCTCTGAAACGCTCATCTCACCTGTTCGTCCAGACATGAAGGCGACCCTTAACAATCTATTTCGCCATTTCGGTAAAGTGTTGGACGTAGTTGCACATCATAATATTCGTATGCGTGGGCAGGCCTTTGTCTCATTCGCCAACGTCGAAACCGCGAAGAAGGCCATGAAAGAGGTTCAAAAGTTTCCCCTTTACGGAAAACCTATGCAAATATCCTTTTCAAAAACCCGATCCGAGGCCGTGATGAAGCTACTCGCCTCCACAGACGAATTTGATGCATTTCACGAAGAGCGTATCAAGCGAAAGAAACGATCTAGATGGGACAATCCTATCAAGAAAAAGTTGCGTCTAAAAAAGCGAGCATTGGCGGCAGGAGCCCAGGCCGAGGCACCTGCACCTGGCCCAAAGAGACCTGCTGTGCTCATGCCAGACGAATACCTTCCTCCAAACAAGATTCTTTTCATCCAGAATCTTCCGCTCGATATCACGAAGGAGGTGTTGACCTCGTTGTTCTCCCAGTACGTCCACTTTGAAATTTATTGCCAGTCTCCCTGAGTTTTTCTCTAGATTCGAGAATCTCTACGAAGTACGTATGATTCCGACAAAGAAGGATATTGCGTTCGTCGAATATGGGGACGAAACTAGCGCCACTGTCGCAAAGGAGGCACTCCACAACTACAAGCTAGATAATGAAACGAAGTTGAAGGTTCGTCGGTTTCCAACCCTCTTGCATTTCTGCACGTTGCTCACAACTCAATAGGTTACGTACGCGAGGAAGTAAAGGGGAATCTCGGTTTGTATCAATTTTGCTGCCGTGTCATTTCAGGAGCCCATTGCACGTCGGGCTCTGTCTTACATGATATATCACTACACACGGGCATTGCAATTGCACCGTGGCTGATTCTTTCACTTTGTAGGCAGATATTTACTCCTTGAACACCGAATAATCAATCAGCTGCAATCACTGATAAGTACGTTTTCGAGGGCTGTAGTTAAACATTGAAAGTAGTATGAATATTGTACAATCACAATGGGAGAGAGGGGCACAATAACTATTCTGAGGTTGCTTTACGAGGAGAAACGGGAAAGAACTGAGAAATAGTCCGTGCATTTGGGTCTTTCACCGGAGAAGCCATCTTTTTCTTAGGTGATCCCTGTGGCTTCTTTCTGGGCGAGGCTGGCGTCTTGACGGGGGTATCTAGCTTAGCTCGTTTCGTAGACGGCCCTTCCTCTCGCTTTTCGAGCAACTCTGGGGTCTTGGATCGTTCTCTCTTCTTATTTGAAGTCGTTTCAGGAAGGGTTTCCGTGGAAGTTGACGCCTCGGGCTCTTCTTTTTGACGCTTCTGTTTGGCGAATAGAGCCTTGATGCCGTCTTTCCTTTGGTCCACCGGCTGGATGAAACTCTTGGATTCATTTCCGACCTTTCCAACCTCTGGGGGGACTAGAACAAACGTGAATGAGGAGGATGGCGCCCGAGAGAATCTTAGCTACCTGGATAAATGGTAAACGGTTGGCCGGGGACGCCCTGGAGATAGGATGTGAGGAAGGGCATCAGTTCGTAACTCCACGACACTTCGGGATCGAGCCATTTGTTCATGCGTTCCATGTCCCCTGGAGAAGTTGGAGAAAATATGAGCGGCATTCGATCATGAAGCCACTCCATCTCCGGCCGAGCGGGTATAGTTACGATACTGAATGTATAAAGCGGTTTAGGTGGTTCTGCGACAGCAATAAGTACGAAGTCGAACAGCGGTGGCTTTGATGTACTCACCCGTCGCCCCTTCTTGCTCCAACGTTACCACATCCCAAAGTCCCGCAAAATAGATATTGTTTGACTCGTCCGGGTGACGGACAAAATGAGGTACCTTGGACTTTCCCTTGGTGAGCCATTCGTAGTACCTAAACACGAGCGAATTTCAGTTAAGACAAAAATCAAACTCAAGATCCGTACCCTTGAGCAGGAACTAAGCATCTATTTGTTTGTATGACTGCACCCCACATGCTGTTGGAACCCCTTTCCAGGATGGTCTCCACGCGCGCGTTGATGGTATTTGCAGTTGTACTATAATTGTCTGACTTTGAGTAGTGAGGGACAAGACCCCAACGCATAGTCTGAAGCATGTTATTATGACGCGATTGTGCCGGTGTTGTTGAGGTGCCTTCTGCTCGTTCTGTAGTAGACGAGGTCTCCCCAGTCACACCTTCCTCATTAATTTCACGTTCAGAAGAATCCTGAGAACCAGCCCCTGGCCGTCTTCTAATCACAGGCACACGGGTCCTTGGCGCGATATTATAACGAGGATAAAAGGCCTCTTCTTCCTCCCATTCCGCGTCCTCAGCATCCAAAACGCGATCTCGAATGATTCTGTTTAGTACTTCGTCTCGGTCACCACCCAAGGCGAAACGTCCACACATTGGCCAATTCTGGTGAGGTTCAAAGAGCTAAAGGCACAGCCACCAACCTCATTAGGCAGATGACTTGACCACCACTTAGGTTTCGGGACCCACGATAAAGATAAAATACTGATATATAATAGTCCAGAGCAAAACAATAACTAAAGTCCATGTTACTCCCCAAGCCAACATCTTAAAGTATGGGGAGAAACCGGGTCATAACAGGGGCGTGACGCTGTCCTCTCTAGGCAGGAGGAGTGTTGGGACGTTAAATCCCCTTGAAGAGATCAGCCAGCTCCGTTGGAGGAGGACTTGAGCTCGTTGGCGCTTCCGCTGCACTCGTGGTAGATGGAGTGCCTCCACAGATATCAGGTACGCTGAAGTCGTTGACAAAATTGGCAGCATTGACACCAAGACCGCGCGAGGCAAATTCCTTTAGGATGGTACACTGGTGAGCACCTCCGTAACGGTTGATATCGGCTGGGTGGAGAGTAAGTGGACAACATTGCTGAAAAAGAAGAAACGTACCTTGGACCCAGGCATCACGGGCTTGAACGACTGTGGGCGCAATGTGAGAAAACAGCTACAGTCTAACAATGGGTAAACACATACATGTAGGGTTGCATGGTTGAATGAGAAGAGCTAATACGGGCTCAGGTTCTGTCATATAAAAGGCAGTTAGAAGCTCACCATCCATAAAGTTCCGGAGGAACACAACATTGCCACTGGAACTATCCGGGTTTGTGAAGGAGTCCGCTGCCCAACCACTTGTAGAGAAAATGAGCATCGATTCGCCTTTGGGATCGAAATTACCTACGATTGGGCAACAAGACCAGCATACACATTGTGTAGCATATTGGCCCAAACCTACAGTCCCGGACTTTGGTCAATACATCTTTAATAATACGTCAAGACAAACCTCTCCGATCTCTGATAGAAATACGTGAGCAAAATCATCGGTCTAAGTGGTAAGTTTTCGTACCATGAACTTCCGTCCTGTTGACTAAGTCGCCATATTTCTTTGTACAATTCAGTAAGGAGACATGTACGTAAAATATATGTGGACACATACGAGAGGATTGACAGCCCTGTAGAACTTTGAGTCATCAAATTACCAGGTAGAGGGCATGACTTACGGATCAGTAGAATAGGGGTGACTCCGGTAGCCATTGGGCGAGTCGTATACCCATCTATAAAATTGGTCAATAACTCCACTCAAATAAATCCCGATGAGTAAAAGCAACCTGGCCATCGTAAAGTCTGGTACAAAGGCGTCCGTGTGTTCCAACCACTCAGCGAAAGCGTCTGACCAACCTGTCGGATGCAAAATAAAAATTAGTGGCAGATCTCATCATGAAAAGGGGCCCTTTCTTACCTTCGCCTAAACCCCTGGACTCGGTTGTCTGAAGGCAGGCACCCGTTCCACCCTACATCCGAAATTAGTTGTGCTCGATTTGCTACTCTTACAAGACTCACCCCCGTCATTCTGTTGGTAGTCCCGTGAGTCTGTTCGTGAGAAACAATCTATCAGGGCGATAAGCTACGTCAACGCTACCAGAGTGAAGGAGACACTTGCATCGTTCTGAAGACTGGAATCTCGTCGAGGGTTCGTCCTATTCCAAACATACAATCTCATGATACCACTCTGTCCGTCTGGCGTCGAGCTGAATTGCGCATTGTTATTGTCTCCTCCGTCTTGCACCGAGATCATGATAGGGTCATTCTCGGCACCTCCTTTACCAAAGTTCTCTTTTTGAAAGTTGAATGTGGCCTCCGTGAATCCATACCGGTAGTTGATCTGCAAGAAAATCCATTAGCCCCAGAATCGCAGCTTTTGAGTCAAACGATATTCACGTCATGGATAAGGTTTGCGAGATAGAAGGTGTTCGTTCTGGCTGCATCGATGTTAGGTCCACCTGTCACATTTAGCGAGAGGTCATAGGTGTAGTTGAATACCAGTCCTGGATCGCTTTGTACGGTGGTGTTTGTAGGAACATTCAAATAACTGATGACATTGTTGCCTACTAGCGCTTAGAATGACTATGATACCCAAGGAAAGAGACCTACCGGATGTATCACTTGACGTAACGCCTCCAACAGTATGCCACCCATTTGGGGAGGAGAAGGTGTCGGCGGGGTCGAAGAAGACGCGATAGTCCTCATTGACGGCCTGAGCAGTGGGACTAACTGCCTTGTATGCCACATGTGACACAAAGTCGTTGAAAGCAATCACTTCCCCGGTCTCCACATCCACAAACGCCTCGTAGAAATGATCTTCGTTAGGCGTGACGACCTGGATTACATATACCAAAGCCAAATCTCCTGAAGGCTCGACGTAGTAAGATAATGTGGGCTTGTGATCGTTGTGGGTTGCTTGGAGAGTCTCTTCGGCGTGGCGTATTGCCTCTTCCTGGGTAATCGACGGTGTAGGAGATGCTATGCGGATTTTTCCTTGGAACGTGTCAGTCATTCGAGTTTTCTCTCAATTTCGGCGAATATCATACCTCGAGCATCGTTTTCACCGTGAAAATTTGCGCCAAAGGCGACAATGTTTTCTTCCTGGTTCAGGGCAATGTTGCCTACAGCGTTTGCCACGGGAATGCCATTCTTTACAAATATCAAGTCAGAAAGGATACTCTCGGGTCGAAAAAGTCAAACGCCAACATACCACAACTCGCTGAATCCATAGGTGGTTTCCGACTTCCGTCGTGGCAGAGGAACGAACTCGATAACTACCGCCATCCAACTGAAGTTCTTGTTCAATAAACGATGCGGCATACTCCAAAAAGGTGCCCATTTCACCCCGCTTCTTCAAAGGCGACACCACGCCTTTTCCGAAGGTCTTGTAAGTGCTCGTCGGGTGGTTGGTTCTTGCACCAACGGACCCGTCTCGTCTCCCAACGGTGGACCTCTTCTGTGCTGAGTGTCCATGTCCATACGCGTCCGTTGCATACGCCGTTGTGAATGCTGTTGCTACGACTGCCACTGTTGCAATCGTCTTCTTGGTAGAGGTAGATAACATCATAATAAGGAGCGTGTTGATAGTAAAAAAGTCCTTGAAATCAAACGAGTGGAAGTTCTCAAATGAAGGAATATGGTCAGAGAGAGGCCAAAATGCTTTTAGGACGCTCCGGGGTGCGTCGTCTTGGTAGGATCCAAGGGGCCGTCGCGTATAGGCGACTACTTATAAGGATGCTCGGGAACTGTTGTTAACCTGCTTCTTTCTATAATTACTACAATCTCCTTGCTCGCCGTGAATGTGTGAAACCGGCCATATGGACTCTACGTATTGGACGGACCTCCGGCCTTCGCAAGTCTTCTCTGCCTCGTTAGAACACTCCGGCTCGAGATCCAACTAAACATCGAAGATTGAATATGAAATTGTCTTGTACATTTCTGGTTTCATGTTTCTATCTGTTGATAGGGTTTCAACCCATAGACAAAACCAGAACTACTAAAAGTTGCGTCAAGGACCATCGGCACCATGTCGAACGGTTTCCGTACTCGACCCGTGATTCAATAAGTCCAAGTTCTGATCGGTACTGGGCTAATTCGGGAAATTGAGGACGAAGCAGACTTGTCAAAGTGCGAAAGGTCAACGCATAGATAAGCAGAACTGTGGTCCAAATAAACAAATGGTCGAGATAATTCCATTTGATTATACTAAATCATCGCAGAACATTGAGCAGTTGGAGTTGGAGTTGGTCTGGTCTCTGTGGTCTCATCTACCACAGTACTACTCGGTAATTCAGTGGACTCGCTGGATATAGAGGATGTAATCTTTTGTTCCTCCGATGTCGACGTCGTAGTCGTCGAGACCGATCTATCCACACATTCCTCTGGCACACTGAAGTCGTCAACAAAGCTGGTCGCGTTGACTCCAAGGCCGCGTGATGCAAATGCTTTTAAGATTCCACATCGATGAATCCCTTGATAGCGGTTGAAGTCGGCTGAGCGGCATTCGAGTAAGTCGATGTGAAATTGCTTAGGCTGATACAGAAGGCTTACCTTGGATATAAGCGTCACGAGCTTGGACAACTTGTGAAGGTTAGAGGACATGCCTCAAACAGGTACAAATCGCTTACAAGTAGGATTGCACGGCTGAAGTAAGAGGCCTATAGTTAGGTTAGTTTGTGTCTATCGCCGGCATGACAATCAAACATGTACCATCTATAAAGTTTCGGAGGAATACAACATTTCCGCTTGAGCTATCCGGGTTTGTAAAGGAGTCTGCCGCCCAACCGCTGAAATAGAACTGAGCCTATATGATAAACACATATAGTCTTACGTACGATTGATTGACAAGACCAGCATACACGTTGTGAAGCATATTAGCCCACACCTATTGCCAAAGAGGTGGTCAATCCAACGCTACCCTGAGGTCTTACTCCTATTTCGTGACGCACCTCGCCAATGGCTATTGGAAAGGAATTATTAGTAGCGCACTCATGCATAAGAACGGAGTCACCCTTACCATGTACATCTGTCAAGGATGCAGCATTGCTATATTTCTGTTGTTGTCTGTCAGCAAAAGTCCAATCTTGCAACTGGTTGCATTACATACCAACGGGTTGACAGAGCTATCAAAGTCTAAGCCATAGCAGCGTAAAGGTTCATGTAAAGACGTACGGATCGGTGGAATAGGGGTAGGTACGGAAGCCCTTGGGTGAATTATTAACCCATCTGTAGGTTCATTAGTAACTTCGAGGAAAAAACTCCAAGTAGTAGACCTACTTCGCCATAACGAAATCAGGTACAGAGGCATCCTTGTGCTCCATCCACTCAGCAAAGGCGTCCGACCAACCTGCCCCGGTTATAGTGAGCGAAAGATTACAATGTACAAAGGGATGTGATCCACACCTTCACCCAATCCCTTGGACTCGGTTGTCTGAATACAACGGCCGGTTCCACCCTAAGTTATCGTTGCTTGAGACAAGTGACATTCCTTAAACACAGAAATACGTACTCCTGTCATCCTGTTAGTGGTACCATGTGTCTGTTCATGAGCAATTATCTGCCAAAAGGACATAAGTCATACTATCGACGATTCTAGCAGATAAGGAAGGGGTACTTGCATCATTTTGAAGACTTGAATCTCTCCTAGGATTGGTAAGAAGCCAAGGGTACAACCGCATGACTCCACTTTGTCCGTCCGGTGTCGAGCTGAACTGGGCGTTGTTCATACTTCCGCCATCTTGAACCGAGATCATAATAGGGTCATTTCCGAGACCTCCCTTTCCAAAGTTTTCCTTTTGATAGTTGAATGTAGCCTCAGTGAATCCGTAGTGATAGTTGATCTAGAATTCGGCGGGCCAACATCAATTAATCGAATTCACGGACCAATGGGCACTCACGTCGTGGATAATGTTCGAGAGGAAGAATGCATTTGTTCTCGCCGCATCGATGTTGGGTCCACCAGTCACATTTAAGGATACATCATAGGTATAGTTGAATACCAGTCCCGGCGCACTCTGCTTAGTAGTGTTCATGGGAACATTGAGATAGCTAATAACATTATTGCCTGGTGCCGAGTGAGTAGCCGCAGATGAGATTTTGGAGAAGGGATCCTACCAGATGTATCGTTCGATGTGACGCCGCCAACGGTATGCCACCCATTTGGGGACGAGAACAAATCTGCTGGGTCCGAGAACACTCGATAGTCTTCTCTAAGGTCCTGTGCTGTCGGGCTGACCGCCTTATATGCTGCATGAGATACAAAATCGTTGAAGGCGATCACATCCCCGGTTTCTGCGTTCACGAATGCCTCATAAAAGTGTTCTTCGTTGGGAGTAATGACCTGGACTACCCAGGTTAATGCCAAATCGCCAGACGGTTCAGCATAGTAGGCCAGGGTAGGTGGGTGGTCGTTATGGCTTCCCTGAAGAGTCGCTTCGGCATACTCAACAGCCTCCTCGACAGTAATCGATGGTGTAGAAGAAGCGATATGAGTCGTCCCTTGGGAGGCTATTAGTCAATTTACTCGGATTTTCTCCGACGTTCATACCTCGTGCACCGCTATCGCCGTGAAAATTTGCACCAAACGCGACTATATTCTCTTCATTGTTCAATGCAACGTTTCCCACTTCATTGGACACAGGAATACCGTTCTTCATTAATATGTCAGATCCAATATGGAAGAGGTTGGATGGACATACCACAACTCGCTGAATCCAGAGCCGGCTACCAGCATCGGTATTTGCAGATGACCTCACACGATACCCATCGCTGTCTAGCCGGAGCTCCTGTTCGATAAAAGATGCTGCATATTCTGCAGGAGTAGCCGCTTTACCCCGTTTCTTCAGAGGAGATATTACACCGTTTCCAAAAGTCCTGTAGGAGCTCGTTGGGTGATAGGTCTCTGCACCAATGATCCCGTCCCGCCTTCCAATCGGTTGTGCTACATTGATGTGTGCTTCAGCTGTGTAGACAGACGCGATGACCACTACCACTACTGCCGCTGTAGTTGTGGCTAAACTTTTTGTGTTATGGATAGATAGCATCGTAACGAGTGTGAGATTCTTGGTGGTGGAAGACGAAACGAAGGACTAGGGAAAGGAAGGAAGACTAGGAAGCTCAAGTAAGAGTGGATAAATGAGGCTGTTCTAGACGGTTCGGCTTAAACCGACAAGAGACAACCTTCCATAAGGATGGGCGCGGGAATGTTCGCCTATTGCGCTTGCGCGTGTGCTTCATTGTGGGTTGTCTCTTCTCCTTAATTTGAAACCGTCTCTGTTGATGGTATTATATTTATCGTTTCTTTTCAGCGAGCACGGTCGTGAGACTGTCTCTCCTAGCCGTCTAGGGAGAGCGACGTGGTTGCCATCAATAACAGAAGTAGACGACTAATGCCGACGATCGATCTCTCTCGGGCACATCTCTCGCCTTGGGATTGATCCAGTCTCACGGAGAGACATCGAAGGATGGGGTTGACAGGCCCAAAACGTTCCTGTTTTACGGTCTCACTGGTCGGAGATGCTTTCATAGCCGATCATCAAAGTTAAAGGAGGCCGTTTGGGCAAAAATTCGATGTTTAACGGCAAGGAACTGCAGAATGTGAAAGTTTGATCCGGGAATTATGGAAAGGAGCCCGGGGGCCATGGTCTTTCATGACAAGTAAACGACCAGTGAATCCATATTGTGAACCTTTGGAGGCTAGGGCAAAGAAGCCATTGAGCCATCGTCTGGGCGGGGACCAAGTTCTAGCTATTGAATGACCATTTCGACCGGGCCAACCGTCGACCTGGTATATAGCTACCAAAGCATGGGAGAATGGATTAAAGGCACAAATAGAGATTAGGGCAACGTCAGGATAAAATGTCTGGGCACCGACGAAATGGGCATCTCTTCACTTACAGTCCCAGACATCCCTAAGAGATAATAACGAAGAAGAGGGTAAAAAGAGTGGCAAGTATATAATGATAAAAAAATGTCCAAAACAACATTAATAAGGATATAAATGGGACTTTCCATCAGACCATAGCGAACTATTCGGTTCTCTTTTGCGGGGATAGTCTATGATCCCCTTTCACGACGAAGAGAAAGACCTGATGGAACTAGATCGAGTGTTCAAACAGCGGTTGACGTCGTGGCTATAGTCGAAGTCGCAGCCTCTGCGCATTCTTCTGGTACGCTGAAATCATCGACAAAATTGGCAGCATTGACACCGAGGCCACGTGATGCGAATTCCTTCAGGATAATACATCGGTGTGCCCCTTGATAGCGGTTGATATCGGCTGAGACGTGAGGGAATGTGAGTCGAGATGCTACACCGGACAGGGAGAGACCTTACCTTGGACCCAAGCATCGCGGGCTTGAACGACTGAATAAAACATAAGAACAGATACATACGTCATAATGGGTTACCTACAAGT
>WSTS01000407.1:0-13775 GCA_019627755.1 Serendipita sp. 411 | reverse complement strand
AGCGGCTTGAGGTCAATCTTCCCTTGAGCCACGAGTGCAATCGCCAATGCGTAGTCACCTGGTCCATAGCTACCGAAAGATCAGACATGAAGCCTATATTTGGTTGATCCCGTACCGGAATGAACCCTTGACAACGAGCTCTTTGACGAGGATGAGGGTAATGGGGACTTGGACTTCTGGGCTACCCATGCCGACTTGTACAAACATTCCTCCAGATTTTGCGAGGAAGTATCCCGTTTGGATACATACCTCGGCCCCAGTGGCCTCGATGACCACATCGACGCCGTCTGGTCCAGCATCTGCAATGTTCAATTTCTCCTTCATCTCCTGGGCCGTCCGCCTCGAATAGTCCATCCGTTTTTCGCCCTCTTTAAGTGGACCGGGCATGAACACGTCGTTGGCTGCATACGATTTAGCAAAGTCCAAACGAGACTGCTGGATGTCGATGCCAATCACTCGTCGGGCACCGAGAGCTTTGGCGACGGCCATGCAGAGCAATCCAACTGGGCCAGCTCCAAATACAGCGACGACCTGATTGGCACGGACCTGTGCCAGATTCGAGACAGAGTGAATTCCAACCGCAAGCGGCTCCATCTGATGATCGGATCAGAATTGAAGAGGGGGAGTGCACCTATTACGATGTCCACGCACCATTGCACCATCTTCTAAACTTAGTGTCTCAGGAAGCTCGTATGCAAGGTCTGCTGGAACGCGATAGTAGCGAGCGAGGGTTCCATCATATGGCGGTGTCGCAGCAAATTCGATGTCTGCACAAAGCTGTGGACCAGTTAATATATTGTAAAGTCCTTCAAATGTCCTTAGTACCTCATAGCGACCGTGTTTGCACGGCTCGCATACTCTGCAGGTAGCACCAGGCTCCATCGCCACACGAGCTCCAGGCTTCAAGTGCTTCACCTTGGAGCCAACTAACGAACGCTTAGTCAAATTTTGTACCATTTAGAGACAACACACCTTTGTATACAATGCCAGCGGACTCGTGACCGAGCACCATCGGCTTTTCGACGATAAAGTCACCTGGGACCAATCGCTTAATGACAGTAAAGGGTCCATATAATCGACGTACCAATCCTACCATGAAGCAGATAGTGAACCTGTCCAATCCGTTTAAGTCGGCAAACAGCTGCTCGTTAAATCCTCTTACATCTGAACCACAAATACCTACAAAAGATTCCTGTAAGTCGGGTGCGTGTACGATTTCGAACGGTTGCATACATACCCGTTTTCTTGACCTCTACGAGTACATCTCGAGGACCGACTATAGGATTGATCAGAACAGCGATACGGGGGGTTGAAGATGCTCAGGTGACTTGCGTTCTGGAACAGGGCGATCTTCAAAAACAACTTCTTCAATGGCGCGGAGAACGAAGGACGTGTTGACACCGTAATCGGACATTGTGGTTGAGGAGAAAGATGGACAAGACTACCAGACCCACTCTAGCCACTCTTTGGTAGGTCGGACCGTTAACCAGTGGTTTCTCCGAGAAGTACGCGGAGTCGCGATGAGACGGTACGAAACAAAGCATTTATAATTACTCTCTGGCTCGTGATTTCGAGCCTCGAATGTTGTCGTTTGCTGAGCTCTTTCGTGGGTGAACCAAGCAAGTGCTTAGCACCCGAGATTACAACGGAGAAGCATCGTTTGGTTGGCTATAGATCTAAAAATTGCTTTTCCCAACGAATATATCAGCCCTTGACGCGATTGATGTCGTGAGTTTGATTGGTTGGGCGAAGAAAGGCGAGACAAAGCAAGCCATCTCTCGTTTCGACTTTTGGAAACAATTTCACGGTTGCATCACCGGCAGCTTAGACAGTGAGATATAACGCCATTAGACTCTTTTACAATCTTAGAACGAACTAACTTGGTCGCTTTGGCATGTTGTTTCTGCCTCTGAAATAGTGCCGCTGGCCTACAACCAGTGCGTTTCTACAGTCTTTTGGTCATCATCATTCGTGACTGATTCTTGATTTTACACGAAAATTGCTTCATCCTTTGTTGTTTCCCTTCATTGCGCCGCCCTCTTCCCTAACACGCGATTACTTCGAACCACGATGAAGGGATCTGCCCCCTGCGGGAGGGTTCGAAACTCTGAAATACAAGCGTAGTTTACCGTATCGTGGACCCAGTGGGGCCGTTTTATTAATGGCGACTATCGGAATTTGTGGTTACGGTTTTTATCGATATGGACTGGGAGTAAATGAGCGCAGGTAAGCTCTTCTTTCCTCGTTTTCGTAATTGATTTTAGGCTTTCAAACGGTTTCATTCCAATTATTCGTCTCGTTTGGTCATGTCGCGCATGACTAGATTTTGATTGCCCTCAAAAAGGAGAGTTCAAACCCTGCCTACATGGGACACTCTTCGTTTCTAGATCGGGGCAGCCTCATCTGAGATGCACTGGACGGTTCCTTGGGTCACGCACGAAGCCGGTAGTATTCTACCTCCCTAATCAAAGGATGAACCGAAGCAGTGGGCCTACTCGCTGGCAATAATGATGGTGATCACATTTGATCAGCTGGTGGAGACTGGAGGATGATTACCAGTTTGTTGGTTTGATAGGGCACTGGAGAGGAAGCCGACCCACCCACCGTCTGCACTGTCTCTCTGTGGACCCTCCGCCACGGCGGTTGGACGATATGAGGCCGTTCTAAGCGGTGGAAGATCGTCCAGTATGGACAGAGCGTATGCCATTCATTCGTTCATTCTAGGAGGTAGCCATCTCAATGATGGCAACTTCCGAGTGCAAGCGCTCTGAGGCGCCATAGCAAAGAGGTTGATTGTCAGTTGGATATTGCAAATTATTCATAGATTTCTGTTGGCCGGAGGGGAGGATGGGGAACGTCGATTATGGCTCGAGCGCATCAAAGGACCCCGGACACTGCCCGTCACCCGCCCCCTTTGGCAAGCAAAACAGGCCGGACGTCCAGAAGAGGAAATGGCGTAGCCTGATCGATGGCGAGGTTGCCTCCAATGCTATCACGGGAATGTAGGCTTCTGGCCTTCTCGTCCCATCTAGTCATTATTTCCCTCCACAATGTCCTTCAACTTGGTCTCGTATTAGTACGCATCGCATGGTCGGAAGACCGCCGACGTGGCCTTTGATAATAGTGCCCACGAATAGGAACTGGCTGGAACGCCTTTAGAGCGTATCTGACAGACCAGCTGACGAGCCAGATGCCACCCCCCGACGGGGAATTGCGGCATTTAAGCGATCATACAAGGCTGGCCCACTGGCTGTATAGTGCTGGGCGCATCTCGTTATCAATATTCTAACAACAAGCTTTCAAACGTGAGACTGATTGCCGATCGTTCTCTGCTGCTTTCAGGGAGCTTCAGCGCGAGAAGATGTGGTCCCGCATTCATTTGATACCACTGCTGGAAGCTGAACATGACCGGGACGAATACCGACGCAAATTTGCGGAGAATGCGGTGGAGGGCGCCATTATGTCCCGTCATAAGAACTGGAAGGTGAGATGCGATGCGCACAATATGGGAACCGCCTGGCGCTTCATAAGCTGATTACCCCGCTCTTTTATCCTACAGGCTGGCCGAAGTGTTTATTTCTATGATCGAGGCGATGATGAGAAGGTGTTGTAGGGCGAGGGTTGACTGGGACAGGCGATAATTATCATGGACAGGCCAGTACGGCGTCACGTGTATATAAGGCCAATCGGTACCTTGCGCGCGCGGGCGCATCTCTGTCTCCTCCCACTTCTTTCCTGTGAACCTAACCGTTTGTAAGCGTCGCCGACATCAAGGCTCCAGGTGCCCGCCAACGCTCTCGACGATGCCCGCCCAGCAGCTTTATCTCCCACGAAGCAGCTCGCAGGAGACGCTGGACGCCGAGGATCTCGTAGGATCAGACCATCCACCTCCATCACCCCCATTCGATATCGACGATTTTGTCTCAGAGCCGACCTCGCTGCATCAGATGGCTACTGCCACTGTCTCGCCCATTGAGCTTACGCAGGGTCACATCAGTCACCACCGCGATGAACACCAGACTGATCCGTGGACACCTTGGAACGTCAATATCGACGTAATGCAAGGGATTTCCACAAACCAAATGCATTCCACTCCTTCGTACCCTCCTTCGATGATACAGAATACGACGGGGGCGTTAGGCTCCTATGGGTCTCACCACCCAGTCGGTTTGAAGACACAAGAGGCGATGTTCAATACTCCTCAGTCCATTCTTACCTCGCTCTATTCGTCCCCGCAGCACTCACAGCCTTTTGGGGGGTTCGGGGTTCCTCCACAGGCTGGACCGTACCTTCCAGCAACCGGGACAATCTCAGACTATGAACTAGCATTATCGGGCGCTGGAATGATGATTGGAAACGGTACAGAATTGTTTCACATGTCCACAATCGACAACCAGCAAATGAACGGTGTTCATTATCATGAGGTCGGGAAATTACCGCACGGCGACTCAGTATACGGACCCTCCCACCAATCGTTCTACAGAAGCGAGGCTCCCGCTTACCCGTTAGGACCTGGACCAGCAGACGGCCGAGATGACCAGCGAAGGGCCACCTATCTGCCCCGACGCGACTCTTCGGTGCCACCATACTCTACCGAGGCTCGTAACTCCCAGTCAAAGGCGTTCCTTGCAGCCTCAGCGCCGACACCCTCTATCCTGTCCAACCTGGGGGCCTTCTCTCCTGTTGGATCGCCTCGTTCTGTCCGCGGCCTCTCCGTCTCTCTGTCTATCGCTGGTTCGAGTCCTTCTATCGAATCAGCATCGCCACGATATGGTCACCCTGGATCGCCCATGGCGCCCTATGCTGCGTCGCCTGCTCAGCTGTCGGCTTCCCCCCATCAATTCACGAGCAACTCATCACCCGTGTTCGCATCAGCGACTCCCATCACGTTTGTCAATCAGACGGCACAATATTCGACGTCGTCTGCCTGGCCTGAAGACGGTCAGCTGTCTTCCTCTGCGTCAAGTGCCACCGACGACTCGCAGTCTCGCAAGCGACGCCGGCGGCAACAACAGCGGACGGTGACTGACAACTACAGAGAAGAGCAGCCAGACGAAGGTTTGTGTTCCAATTTCCCTATTCTTTTTTGTCGATCCATACCATGTCCCATACTTCCGGAAGAGCCACTCGGGCGCTCCTTGGGGTCCCTTGTGACGGATTTGGAAAAGCGTCGGCTCAATTGGGACTTGATCCATAGCAAGTCACCCACTGACACCTCTTGATCCATTTGATACAGAACTTCCTACCAAATCCGAGCTTCATCCCCCGAAACAGGCTCCATCCATGTGGCAGGTCTACTTCGCCGATTGGCTTCAGGACCACAAGACCCGTTATCCTCATGACAAACTCAACGTCGCTCAAGCTGCAAAGGAAGCTGGTCAGCTTTACAAGACGCTCACGGAAGCCGAGAGAGAGGTCCGCCCAGCATTCCCTCACTCCCCGGAGATGTGACTGATCCCATCATTCCCCCTCCCTTACTCCCTACCCTAAACCCACCTTTCTCCTCATCCTTACTTTCTAACAGCACCTCAAACGACGTGTATATCAAGAGAAAGAGGCCCGCGAGAGACGTCTCTCGGCCTGGCAGCGAACACTCACGCCAAATGACATCAAGCGCGAGAACAAATTCAGGGCCGCCCAACGCAAGGCTGGTCTGTCTAGGAGAGCAAACATCAAGGATCCCAACGCTCCCAAGAAGCCGCTAAGCGCATACTTCATGTTCCTCGCCAAAATTCGTAGCGACTCCCGACTGGTGGATGAAGTCTTTGGTGGCGAAACAGAGACGACTCGTCAGAGCGTCCTGGCAGCCCAAACATGGAGAGAGATGAGCGACGAGGAAAAGAGGGTACGTGTTGACCGCTGACAACCACGATCGGGACCGCTAATGCTACTCCGCTCCCACCCGCGCCCACCCACCGGTATCTCTAGCCCTTCCTCACGCAAGCAGAACATGACAAGATTCAGTATGAAGCCCTCAGAAAGATTTACGAGGAGCAAGCCGGGAGTGGTAGCTCGAGCTCAAACACGAGTACCATGCGCAAGCAGATGGCAGGCACCGGCTACATCGTCCCCCAACAGATGGGAATTTCAGACGACATCACAGCCGCCATTCTCTCCGCGAAACCCAACGGGGATTCTGACGAGTTCCGCATGGTTTCGTACGATCCACAGGCGACCATTACCAATAGGAAGAACGCCTCAAAGGCATCGGCGGTTCCCATCTTCTCCACCACTGGAACCATTCGACGCAGAGTACGCAAGGCGACTCGCTATTCCATAGCAGATAGTGCTCCCAGTTCCCATTCACGCGGAGATGAGGCAGATAGCAGCATGGACTCCGCTGAGAGTGATGACGAGTGGGTTCCGGGCAAGTCTATCTGAGCTTCTCCCCGATCCCTATGAATAGCGAACACCCATATTCCTTCTTCTTCTTGATGTTTATGATATGCATCGAGCATATGATCAGGCCATGTATTCGTTCATCTGGATATCCCATTACCCCCAATCAGCAGGATGCCTCTTCGCCTGCATCTATCTATCCCCATTACACCTGGATTTTTTCCTCTCTGCATTACGCATTGGTTACCCATACTCACGACACATTTCTCTGGATCACACTCACGACCCGTGTGGCATCTCTACCGCCACTACTGTAACGACACCCGATTTCTCAAGGACATTGCACCGATTATGTCTCGTCCTCTCTCTCTCTCTCTCTGGTCCTCTTTCACTCGTACGCACCCACCGGTCGACCCCGAATCATTGGTAGTCGATTGCACGTCGCCTCTCCTCCTTTCTCTCTCTCTTTAGCGTTGATTGAATGATGACACCTATCAATTTACACTTATGCTCATGCAATTTTTTATGCGCGATCTCATTGATATCCTCGCCTTCCCGATATCCATGAGAGGTCATCTCTCGACTTCTGACCGTATCTGTAGTTGGCGTAAAGCATTTCTAATGACCTGTACAACCACCAGTAGCATGTGTGTAGCATTCATTGACACCACTCGATCGTTGCTCTTTCTAGAAGTTAATTTGATCCAGGGAATATGCTACATCAGGAGGGCCATATAGGACACGAAAAGAGAACAACACATTGGGAAAGTGGAAATGGAAGATAAGGTCTCGTGGTTTAGTCTAGTAAGAGTTCATCCGAACTATCGGGTCTGCCCCTGCTGGTGCTACGGAGTTCTGCAAGAAACGCATTCAATGGGCTATCGTCCAATTCGTCCATATCCGGCGGTGTGTCCTCGTAAAACGGATCAAGAAACGACCACTCGTCCTTCTTCTGCTCGTGTGGTTTCTTGCCTGGCTTGAGTCGGATGGGTGACTGGAACTGTATATGGAGAAGAAAGAACACAGGTGAGCGTAAAGGTTATTTTGTCACTGACTGAAAATGGAATGGCGCTGTACTCACGGCGGGAATAGGAGATGGCGTCCGGCTCAAGATTGGTACACTGTTGTCCCCAGTGACAACGAAGAACGAGATGGCCGATAAGATGGATGTATGATCCGGTAAGGGCATTCTAGATTCGGGAGGTTCGACGAACGAGGAGGAGGGGAGCGGCTTCAAATGGGTCATGTCATCGTTGTGAACATTCTTGATATGGAACCGTAGCGCCTGCTCGCTAGGCGTCTTAAACGTACAACCTATATATATATTGAGTTTCAAGCGTGATTGACAGAGAGAAACGGCAGACCTTCACGTATACAGTGCTTCGAAGTAGTGATGTGGAGGGAAAGGTGATCGTGTAACTTATCAATGCTATATAGGACACGAGGACAACTGGCCCATTGACATTTAAAAAAAAGAGCCGTCTTGAAAAGCAATCAATCAGCGGGACAGATAATGAGCCAAAGGCACAATACCTGAGACAACGGTGCCAGGTGTCTGAAGGCAATGTGCTTGTGTAAAGCATGAAGACTGATCAATACTGCGCTACAGTTGGCCCATTCACAGGCTGAAGACGAACATCGGTGAATTAGCTGGTTGGAAGGCCAGGTGCATCCTCACTTCTTATCGTTAACCGTTGCGAGTCCTCATGGGCAAGAATAGCTTTATATGTCGGTCATATGCAAAAGGCTTAGAAGGACGATGATGACCGACTCTCACTTGACTCACCATTCGCTCTACTTGTGGCTTGTGTGAGTGATCTCTGTGGTCCTGCCAGTAGATAAATTACGTTTATTCTTCGATTGTTACGCTTAACGTACTATAGCGTCCCTGGCTGACATGTTTTGGACCATAGCGGATGGGGTTTGGAGTTGGGCGTGGAACGTCAACATATAGGAAATGACGCATCGGTTGCAAACCTCCTATAGAATCATTTCGTAGTGGTCCTACCGACGGAGACGGCAGTTCAGGGAGAAATAGAGGCTCGTTGGTTGGAGACTCGATCTTCCGGGTTGAGCTGGTAACAAGTTTCGATAGCACCGGGAGTGTGATACTCTCTGTGTCTGTTTTAATTGTTATTTGCGGTGGATTGGGAGAAGCCCGATGAGGTCTGGTGTCAGTTGATAGTTCATCATTCGCCACTTCCTCTATCCGCGCGCCGAGAGGACTGGCTGAAGGAGGAATATACGAAGGCGGTCCAACAAGGGAAGGGATTGGATTCCACGTCGAGTCTTGCGTTGCTGGTGGAGGGGCATTATGATCCACAGCCAGTATAGGATGCGTTGCTTCGTTATTCAGGTTGCTTTCACTTGGTTGTGGTGTACGTGAAGGCGCGTCTGCCACTGGCACTCCTTGTCCCCAGAAATTCGACGCGAAATCACTATTTGCCTGAGCATGAGGCCGAGGACTTTCTTCACGGGCCACCTTCTTTCTTGATCGCTCCAGAGAATCTGCTGGTTCCGGGGCTTTCCGCTTGCCATATGCTTGAAGAATTCTACTTGAGAGGGAAGTAGCCTCTGATAGGTGACTATTGGCGGGAGCGACTGACTGAGATGGAAGAGATGGGGCTTGGGATGTATGGACCTTACTTGTCTTATTTGGAGATCTGGGCCCCTTCAAATTCGACTTGGATGTTGAGGCTGCAGAAGGGGGAGGACCTTTCTGGGCAAGAGGGTTCAGTGTTGTCTGGAGGGGAGGATTCTGTGCAATTGGTGGATGCGAACGGAACTCCTCTGTGTTTGCGCGAGACGTATCACGTTGCCCAGTGCCATTAAACGAAGGTGTATTGTGTGAAGCTTGCATATTGTTTCCGTTACTCTGATTGTAAGAGACGGGAGTAAGGCCTGTTTGGAGATATGCAGAATGAGGGTGTCCTTGACCCGAATGCTGGGGTGCATTTCCTTGAACAGAATATTGAGGTGCATTTCCTTGAACAGAATATTGAGATTGAGATGTGTTTCCCCGGCCGGGTTGTTGAGACAAGATAGACAAGGCAGCTTGGGTATTCTGGTGGAAATGTGGGAGGGTAGACGGAGCCATACCACCGGCGGTATTTCTGCTTTGGGATACTCCAACATTGTTACTCGTGTTCTGAAACTGATAGCCCGGTTGAGATATTGTTTGGGCTGTGGTGGCCGGCCCACCAGTTGGTACTTGCCGCTGAGTTTGTGGTACTTGCTGCGACATAGACCCACGAGAATTATGTTCATGTTGAGTAGTGGTCGTATTTGCCATTGAATGAGGATGTGTGCCAACGCCTACTCTCTGCTGGTTCCAAGTGCCTCTGTTACTGGTTCCTGGAGCACCAGGAAAATGTTGTACAGTAGCGGAGGAATTTCGTATCGCATTGTATTGAGCCTGTAATGGCTGAATGGGAGTATAGGCTCCATGAGTTTGCGGCATCGGCATCGGACCAGGCTGAGGTTGATATTGTGGAGGTAATATGGCACGATTCGACCCTTGTCTTGAGAAGAATATGAGTTATACCAGTTTGAAATATGGAAGAGTTTCGTGCTCCTGGTTCGGTACTGACCTTGCTTGAAAATCTTGGTGACGAGCCTCTATCATTTGTTCACATCTGTCAATATGATCTTTGATCTGGGAGAGGCCTGTCTTGAGACTGTGATATTCGTTCTCATTGCTTTCTGAGAGGGTGAGTGGTATCAGCCTCAGTCTCACAACACTCGGTCAACCATTCAGCTCTTACCGGGGTCTTGCAGATAGCGTTGTAATGCTACAAGGCCATTCTGAAGCGGAGGAACGAGCGTCATTTGGTTCTGAGCTCCATTCGCGGTACTTGGATGATGAAGTTGAGGAGCTGCTGGTTGATTTTGCCTCGGAAGGAGTACAGCTCGTCCATTATAGGTGATGAGCTGAAATCCTGACAAGTCAACGTCAACTGGAATGGGGCCTTGCCCTGGTTCCATACGCTTGTGGTGGTGGATGGGGACCAAGTGCCTCATCCAACTTGGTTCTCGCCCTCGATGTCGTGTTTACTCCGCAGAGGCCTAATGAAAAGGACTCTGGCCACTTTTGCTGATTCACAGTTCAATCAGTCATACGTAGTCTTCGATCGAAATGCAAAACGTCTCCAAAGGGATAGAGCAGCCGCAAAAAACGATGGTGCCGATCACAGAACAGTGGACTACCTGCGTAACGAGGTTGCTGAGAGAATGATAGAACGACTCTTGGTCCGATACAATCTTAAATCGTTTTGTAACCTGCTTACTTATAAGTTCATTAGGATGTCAAACGCAAGTACGAATCCGTTCTCGATGTCGGAGCTGGCCCTGGTCACTTTTCTCGGCTCATAGAATCCAAACTCACGAATAAGATACTGATGCTGGAAATGAGCGGTATAGTCACCTTGATATGTAGACAACAGACAACTGATTTTTCAACAAGAAAGATCCTTGCATCGGGATCCAGATTCAGAATTCGACGGTAAGCAGAAGGCTATACTAGCCCCTTTGTCTAATACTTTATTTACAGTGCCAGTGGTACGCATACATGCAGACGAGGAGAATATACTGCGCGTCATAGAGCCCTCCTCTCAGGAAGCAGTCGTCTCTTGTCTTAGTCTGCACTGGATAAACGACTTACTAGGTTCGAATTGCTGATTTAATATTTCGTGGTCTAATTTCCACCAAGGTGCTCTCATTCAAATCCGCGAGGTTTTGAAACCAGATGGTTTGTTCCTCGGTGCTTTGCTTGGAAGGGATACATTATTCGAGCTTAGGTTTGTGGTGAGACGAGAAAGGCCGGTATACACTAATAGATAACTAGAACAGCACTTCAAGTTGCTGAGCTAGAGCGAGAGGGAGGAATATCACCCCATGTTTCTCCCATGACCGGTAAGCTTGTGTCAATAATAATCAAATATTGATTAATAATATACGAATAGACACCGGTGATATTACCAACCTCCTTGGGAGGGCAGGATTTACTTTGTTAACAGTTGACATCGAAGATATAACTGTGAAATATCCTAGCATGTTTGAATTACTCGAGGACCTACAAAATATGGGTGAAGGAAATGCGGTCATTGGGAGGTCAGTGAACACATCTACGGGTGGTGCTTCTCTCTTCTGATAATACCTAGCCGGCATCTTCTACATCGAGACACGCTGATTGCTGCCTCAGCAGCGTATCAAGGTAACATCATATCTGAGACGAAGGCATTCACCTAACTATCAAAAGCTCTTCATGGCAATGAGGACGGAACTGTACCAGCGACCTTCCAAGTAATATTTCTGGTGAACAGTGCATCCACATGTCTAAGCGTCAACTAAATGTTCGTTTCCTCAGATCGGATGGAAGCCGGCAGCGAAGCAACCCACACAATAACAAGATATTAACAAGCGTTACATAAGCACGAGTAATTACTTGATCTCCAAAGATACAGCAATCCCCATACTGGCTAATTCTGCACACAAATACCTGAACACGTATGGGATCGCAACCACGTCCATGTCACTGTTCGCACTGTGGCTTATAACGTTGGTAGATGGAAGCGGAACATGTAGATCCGCCACAGGTCGGAAATCTTCTGAAGATTTTCCTTCTTTGAACATTGTCCTAGCTCTTTCAGCATCTTCCTCTCCGGTCGCTTTGCATACGCGACAGTATTCACCGGTAGGTCCAGATGACTTCTGAGTGTTAGAAGCACTCGTTCCCATCAAGACGCCGCCTAAGCCGACGTCTTCATAACCTAGGGAAATCAGGCTGCCACACATACGACACACCCAAGCTGTAGAGTAGTCCGAACAGTTCATCAGTCTGTCCTGCAGCAAGAACGAAGTGCCATGGGCAATCAGAGCATCTCTCTCCATTTCGCCGAACCGGATACCACCAGCTTTTTTTCGTCCCTGTTACAATCACCGTTAATTATGCATAGTCCACGTCAAGTCAGCAAGGGGTACATACCTTGACTGGCTGTCTTGTGACCTGGTCAACTGGTCCGGTCGTTCGAACTTGGAACTTGTCTAGTACCATGTGTCTCAGGCGTTGATAATAAACCACTCCCAAATATATATCGGCAGCGAACTCTTCCCCGGTTATACCTGAGTACATTGGTTCATTGCCATAATAGTTGTATCCGGCTGCCGTAAGTTGCTTGCCAAAGTATTCGATGGCCGTATCATCTTCAGAGAATCTGTGCTGGATCAATCAAATACCCATTTAAGGACGTTCGACTTACTGAAAAGGTGTCGCGTCTTGAGCTAGTCCGTGCATTGCTCCGGCCTTGCCTGCCATACTTTCGACAAACATACCAATAGTCATGCGACTGGGGAATGCGTGTGGGTTGATGATGATGTCTGGCTGAATCCCGCTCTCGCTGAATGGCATATCTACTGAAGGCCATTTCTGTGAACAGACACCCTTTTGCCCGTGCCTTGATGAGAATTTGTCACCAATGACCGGTGATCGTGTAATGCGCACTGTCACCTGAATCTTCTGTAGTTCGGTTTCCCCGGAGTCACCGCCTACATTGGGTTAGCGACGGTGATACCTTAGATGGTTTACGTACCGATCAGTCGAACAGTATCAATAAATCCAGGTTCATCGCCCTTATATTTTACAAGGCGGATCCGTCCTGTAGTATCGTCCTCATAGCCCGCAATTGGATCTCCTGGGTTGACCTTCGTACCCACTATTGGGAGTCCGTCTTGATCAAGACTGTTTCTAGCCGTTGCATCCGCAGGTAGCTTCCCCAGGCCAAAGTGTAAACTGGGTGCTAGAGTGGATTTGATCGCCCCTCTCTGCTCTTTCAGGTCTACGATCATTGATTTATAAATAGTTCCATAGCCGAATCCTCGTTCGTGTGATGACTTATTGAGTATCATGGCATCTTCCATATCGTATCCAGTATAAGAGATAACGGCCACTACCGCGTTGGTCCCATTCGGAAAGCCATCCATACCGTACATGTTATGAAGAGCGGGTCGAACAATCGGGGTTTGTCCACTCTGTAGGCGGTATAATTTGTTGTCTGTACGATGCCTAATTGCAGTTGATGGGGTGCCCATACTTTGTTTCCCCATCTGACATTGATAAATATTCCGGGGCGACTGTGGCGAAGTCAATGCAAGGATAGTTCAGTATAAAAAGCAGTTACCTGGTTGAAATCTGAGAAAGGGGTCAGATTTGCCAAAATGGACAAAAAATTTGTAGGGGATAGCTCGATATGGGTCGAGATGCCCGGTTGAATCTCTTCGGCCTTGATTGCAATATCCATATAGACTTGCTCGAATGGGCCAATCGAGTCATCGCGTCCATTTGGAAGGTAGCGCACTGGTCTCATCATACGTGCTCGAGTAGTGAACAAAAACAAACCAGGGTACTGGCCACCTCTCGAAACCGGTACCAATCCGATCTC
>WSTS01000406.1:0-13779 GCA_019627755.1 Serendipita sp. 411 | reverse complement strand
ATGATGCAGGGACGGCCTCTCGATAGGAGCATAAACGGGAGGACATGCTGATTTTCTCCTTTTATTCCCCTTCCTCTTTGCCTTTTCCCAACATTTGCAGTGAACACTTACTTCTGGGATATATATCTAGCCCATTATCCTTCCGTTTGTCATCATGGAGTGTAGTTTATTGGGTCTGCGGTGCCCACTAGATATGGTAATGTAACAAAGCTTGGGGAGAGCCCTCTAGATTAACCCGGATCGACCCATCTGAACGCTCTGTCATCAACATTGATAATCCCGGGGTCGGTCTTGAATACTCACAGGGCGCGGATCAAAGTTCTGCAACGTGAATATAAGTTGAATATCGGGAGGCCACAACCACTATTTAGGTGGTATTTCGGCTGCAGAACTTTGATTTGTACGCCATGACTGTTTATAAGCACCCGCCACCACTACCATAATACAACTAAGGCCCACTGCATATGGCACCTAGCTCTGTCCAAACAGTCTAACAAAAATGTCCGATCGTATCGAGGATATCCATTCTGTCGTTCAGAAACACTATGGTGCCGTTGCCTCTCAGTCTGCTGGTGGCGTGACCGCTACGTCGACAGCCAAGTACTTTCACAATGTAGCGTCCGCTTTTGGATACAACGACGATGAGATTGAAGAGCTCCGTGGAGCCAATCTCGGTCTGAGTTGTGGAAATCCCATTGCCACCAGTAATCTCCGGGAAGGCGAGGTTGTCGTCGACTTGGGCTCGGGAGCTGGAATGGATATCATACTTGCCGCACATAAGGTTGGTCCAACCGGTAGAGCGATCGGAATTGATATGACAGCAGTAGGCATTCAAATGATTCCCTACCGCGCAGTACGGATTAACTATTTGCGCAGGATATGATCAAACTCGCTACAGAAAATGCTTCCAAGCGTGGCCTGGTCAATGTTGAATTCATTCATTCCAAGATCGAGTCTCTCCCTCTGCCTTACGACTCTGTGGATTGTGTGATCTCCAATTGTGTCCTCAACTTGGTCCCTAGGGACTCGACACAGACCGTTTTGAAGGAGGTGCACCGTGTCTTGAAACGTGGGGGACGCGTTTCCATTAGCGATATAGTCGCAAAGAAGGCCCTCCCCGAACCTGTTGCTCAAGATGCTGCAGCATATGTAGGATGTGTCGCAGGCGCAATCGACACGGTCGCTTACGAGTCCCACCTTATTAACGCTGGATTTGAGGGTAAAAGAGCACTGAAGTCTTCATACTTCTAGCCGGCTGATTCGGTCCACAGAGATTCTCATCCTCGACTCCCAGGCGGACTTGAATGTCTATGTCAATGCTTATACGGCGGATAATCAAACGGTACCGCATGAGAAGACTGATACTTTGCTCACTTCCTGCAGTGCTCCTTCCCAGCCCGATCCCAAGCCTATTTCTTGTAATAGCAGCGGAGCCGGGTGTTGTGCGCCATCCATAGTTCCAAAAGCCTTCAATAACGAGCCAGGGGATGACACATTGTTATCTAATGTCGTTAAATCACTTGGCCAGTACGACCTAAATGAATATCTTGGTCGGTCTATCCTATTGCTGATCATCGTAGACCACAACTAACGTTACCCTTAGGTTCTTATAAGATTTATGCACCTAAATATTAGCGAAACAATGTGTAAACCTGTAGTCACACCTCGATCATGCCAAGTTTCCCGTTCCACGGCGTACGAATTCGGCGAATACGAGGTTATTGGAGATGCAATAAACGATGCAAATACAAGGGTCTGATTTCGGAAGTTTGAAAAGCTAGTGAATGTAACCAACCTGACCTAAAAAAGAAATAATCTTGTACAGACGGTTGGAAGTTGTTAAGGTAATACCTATAGCTTACTTTCTATCTAAAGGTAATTTCTACAACAGACCTTTGACCCGTATATCCATTCTTACAGTGAAGTATATTATGACGCACGGACGGCCTCTTCAGGGTCAATCCTGACCGCATCCATGTTGCCCAGCCTACTGCCATTTGAAAGACTCCCAGTCACGATAGTCGTCTTGGTATGCTATCTGGCTGCAATAATTTCGACGGTCATTGTACAGGAGTGGCTACCTGAAGCCCCCCATCGTGCAAGAAACCCCGGCCTCAACCTGGACGAGGCATGGAAGGATTTAAAATCCGTATGTAAACGTATATCTACTTTCAAGCATTTCAACTGACTATTCCGTGCTGCTAGATTGCTCAAGTCGCTCATCCTTTCAATTCCCACCAAAATGACGAGGTTGGAGCTTATCTCGTCAAGAGGCTGAAAGATATCAAAAAGGGAAAAGACTTTGTTACACTAGATGCTGATGACTCTACAAATGCCTGGTGGTACGAAGGCGCCAGTCATATTACCTACATGGAGAGTCGCAACATCGTAGTCAGATTTGACGGCTCGAAATGGAACGAATCCGCTATTCTCTTCAATGCACACTACGACACTAGCTCTTTAGCCCCAGGTTTGTCTACTAGCCTTTCCCTCATGCCAGAGTCTGATCATTCGTTCCGGGTGAAGGAGCCACCGATGACTCTGTCGCTGTTGTTTCGCTGCTCCAAATGGCTCAGTATCTTGCGGATCATCGACCCGAACGTAGCATCATTCTTCTGTTTAACAACGGAGAGGAGGACGGGCTGCATGGATCCCGCGCGTAAGAGTCACCCCCTGCGGTCCTCCAGACTTACTCAACCTTTATTAGGTTTATGCAATACTCTTGGCATGGGACTATATCATCCTTTGTCAATGTCGAAGGCGCAGGTGCTGGCGGGCGACCGAATCTGTTTAGATCGTCATCGGCACAGATTACCAATGCGTTCCGATCAGCATCTCATCCGCATGGAAGCAGCCTTTTCTCTGACGCATTCAGGCTGGGACTTGTTCGGTCAAGAACAGATTACGACGTCTATACACGAGCCGGAATCCCGGGCGTAGACTATGCGTTTTACCAAAATCGCCAAAAGTACCACACGATGGATGATACAGTGTCCAGCCTTCATGACCAACGCCCGCTGTGGGCCATGATGGAAAATCTCCACGACCTAGTACAAGTCCTCGCCCGACAATCAGACGCTGGTATCTCGGACGACACACGATTCGTATACTTTGATGGTATGTGTAATTTATTCCGCAATACTCCTAGGGATCGCTAAGTAAAATCATAGTATTCGGCGAATCATTATTCTATTTACGATATGATATGTTTATTCTTTTCAACATATTACTCGTCGCTTGTGGCCCTGTGTTTGTCGTCCTTCTCGGATATTCACTACATCGAAGCCACAAGATATACTCAGGGTGGCGGGGATGGGGGAGGTTTCCTCTTGCGTTTGGGATTGGGTTGGCCGTTGCAGCAGCCTGCATTGCTTGGTACATCGAGTACAATCCTATGGTCAGCGTCTTTCTGAAACGGCTTTTCCCCTTCGTTTCCTTATGCTATTTGCAGGTGATTGATCGGAAACCTTACTGGGTGCTCATCGACATCACGTGTTTCATAACAGCTGGAACACTACTGCCTTTATATCTTGCAGACTGGTGGAGACCAGTCCCCACTCAACGAGCGCAGGTCCTCATTGAGATGTGCACCTTCTGGTGGATAGTCTCAATTCTCAATCTTATCTTGGTGGCTCGGACGGGCATCACGGCGACATACTTTATTACTTTCTACTATGCCGCCACGTTGGCAGCCACCATCGTCACACTTTTGGACATGCACCGCCTTAGTCGCAAACTCCCTCCTTCGGTCCTCACGTCAGGTCAGCGTGTGCAAGACCCAGAAGAGAACGGAAATTCCGGAAGAGTTGGTGGTGGTCATGAAAATGAAGATGGCGACGATGCGACTGAACGGACGCCCCTAATTCCTCGTGCAGAGGACTTGATCTTGCCCAAGCGCCCTGCACAAGAGCAACTTGGATGGATATGGATCATTGAATTCACACTCGTTGCTGTATTTCCAGCCGTGTTGATGTTCCAGACACTGTTTACTCTGTTGGCCGCCTTGAGTCCAACAGTTGTCGATGGGTCGGCACCTGTCTTCGGTTAGTTGGAGTCTAGCCATTGGAAATTAACATGTTACTGATTTTCTATAGTTTATGCATTTATATCGATCACTGCTATGCTAGCGATATTACCCATTTCTCCATTCGCCCACAAGCTGCCGCTCATGTTTTACGTCGCTCTATTGGTCATCGGGGTTGCTACGGCGACATATACGACATTCTCGTCCCCATTCGCCCCAGAGAGCCCTCTCAAGGCGTGGTTCTGGCAGAGCGCCGATTTGGGTACTGGGAATAGTACGATCACCCTCGCAGGCCTGCGTCCACACCTACAAAGGGTCATTCAAGAGGTACCCTCCATCGATTATGACACTGTCAAATGGGTCGATTCTTCACGTCCTGGCCTTGGTGTGGCTCAATTTCCAGGCGTTGCCCCGCGTTCGGTTCCCAATCACCCACTGAAACATTGGGTGGACATCACTCTGGAGAGAACGAGCCCGTCCAAAGTCATGGCTCGAATTTCGGGGATGGATACTCGGTCATGTCAGCTGAGCTTTGAGGGTGGGTACAAAGTATCAGAGGCCTGGGTTCGGGGGGGCAATGCAAGGGGATACGAGTCCTCAGCCTCGGAACCGCTGAAATCGATTAGTCTCTGGAGTAGAAGCTGGAACAAGACCTGGGAGGTGGATATTGACCTCGTGGTACCCGGGTCTTCGAATATGACCCGAGATGTAGCGGAGGAGGTTCTGCGTGGCAAGGCATCCTGCCTATGGTCTGACAGAGCTGATGGAAGAATACCCGCTCTCGATGAACTGTTCGTGTTTTTCCCAACGTGGGCGACTCTGACTGCGTTGTCTGGAGGACTTGTAGAAGGATGGAAGACATTTAGTGTTTAGATATATTTTCAGTGTATATGATGCTTTATTTGGACCTGACTACAAGACATCTATGACCCGGAAATCTTTGTATACCTCTTATCAACAAGAAATATTTCCATCCTTAATGTCGCTGTGTTGTAACGATCTGCATCGCCTGAGCGGTGCAGTGCTCGCCGCCGCGATGACGGGGATTGGTTCAGCGCGCCAGTTATTTCCAGCCTCTATGGCTTCTTGAACCCATCCAAGATACCTTGAAAACCCCCCAAATCAACATTTTCGTCAAGCTGCTTGTCGACGAGCAGCTTTGACCAAGAATTCGAACAGCTCTCTCAGTCGACGCTCAAGCGCACGCTACTTGGAGCTCTGCTGGGACAGAGTCAAGCACATATACCCCACGTTTCCTTTGACCTGTAGTATATCACGAACGACCAAGACATGTCTACGACATCTTTAGAAACAACGACCACACTCTCTAGTCTTACCTCTTCCTCACCGAATACAGGCAGTACACTACCCACCACATCGGCACCTGTAACTACACCAGCGCCATCATTAGAGGTCCCGACGAGGTATGTATGTGATCGATATACGTAGTTGTATGCTGACGACGTGCCCAGTGCCTTGAATCGACCAGAGGTCATTGCCGCCCTCATCGGTGCCTCTATACTCGTATTGGTCCTATGTCTCTTCTGCGTGTTCATTCTCTGTCGCTACCGTCGGCGACGTAGAGACTTGCTTAACCAAACGCCACCGTCGAATGAATCACACGATTTGCTCCCAGACGACATGAGAGAGAGGGATATCCCACCCTCACAGGACAGGCGGTTCGATATAGAGAACCCAGCACCGGCCCATCTGGGCAAAGCCAATGGTATCCCGCTGTTCCCACATCTCAAGACACTGCAACTCTTGACGAGGACGACGTCTGTCGTCTCAAGCGCCTCCACACTAGTTTCTCGTCCTTCTACCTCTAACTCGAAGGAGAACCCAGAGATTCATATCGAACGAGCTTATACCCTTCAGCCTCCCATTGCCGATCACAACTCAAACTATCTCTCGGATAAGGAGCTTGGAAAGAAGAGGGGCAGGGATTCGGTTTCTACAGAGGCATATGAGACTATCATGTACTCTCAACGTTCGCCACAATGGGACAACAGCGTTGCGAAGAGGTTCTCCACAGCGTCGACGATTCGCTTCGCCAGGTTCAGTCGTGGATGGGGCTTGAGGTCCTCTGCTATGTCATCGGACCGTGTGACAGTGTTCGATGAAGGTAACCACCAGACATCACCCTCTCCGACTAGTGCACAAAGCCCGCGTAGCGCAAAGTCTCCTTCAATGCTTCGTAGAACATCCCAAATGGCATTTGGGCGTGGAAGGGGATCGGTGGCATACAAGAAACTATCCCCTTCGGAATCACCCCAACCAGATGCGATCAAATTCCCTCCCACCGAAGAGGTACCAGAAGAGACTGCATATCAAACGACGCCACTTGCTCCGCCTCCCGTTCGAATGAAACCACGCTCCCAAACCCCAAACAACCACGGCGGAAGCACGAGTGAACGCGGTATTGCTGCAGATGAATCTACAAGTACCAGCCAATGGGATAGAGGACACACCAGACCTGATCCTGGTAAAGATGTGACAATACCTCAACCGGGTATGAGCATTCTAGCCTCTGCAATCGCAAAAGGCAAGGTTACTCGTCAAGAGGCCGAAACGGTCCTCGGTATGCCGTTTAAGTCCACGAAATAACTTATCATTATTTCTTTTTATGATTGGCCAATGCGAGTGGGCATATGGTTCCCCACTCATGTATTTTTTAACACCCATGTAGCTTTCTTTTCTTTTTTTTATCAATGTATCCGTAATATTAAACCATTTCGTTGTTCAACCTGGTCTTTCTGAGTCCGTCTGTGGACAACCTCTTTAGGGGCTGTCACTTGAAGGGCGTCTCGTCTCCGCGTAAATATTTGGACTCCTACCAATTCGACCTTTTCTTCGAATTCGTTCACAAAAATGGCAACCGAAGTCTCTGTACCGTTTGCATTCCCGACAGGTTCTCGGAGACGCCTTCAACGCGGCTCTCGTTATTCTGCGGTCCAAGCCCATGCGAACACTGGCTCACAACCACCTTCTATGCCGTCCCTCTACAACCTGGACTCTGCATTTCAACTGCAAGAGTACATATCACTCCTCGTCAGGCGCGACCCAGAGGACATTGACGCCATAGTCAAGATTCCTAATGCTGCTAGCAATCTCTTGCAAGACGACCCAAATTTGAGTCCTCAAGACATTCAAGAAGTGGACCAGAATTGCTGGATTTATGAACATCTCAGGAGACTTGCGCAAGACTTGACATACCCCCTCATTACCCTCCTCCAAGTTGAATGCACACGCCAGTCTTGTCCCGAGATGAAAGCAGGTGAATGGCTCTACTTATGCGTCGCTCACGGTAATGGAGGTACTATGGAGGTTAGTTCTTGCTATTGGGCACCATATACGGGGGTTAGAGGCTGACTCATTCCTTGCTTCGACTTTTTAGCAATGCTGCGCCATAGACTACATTTTGCATACGCTCGACTCTGCAACTGCGTTACTCAACTCTTCCCGGAATTTTCCGTCCAGGTGCATTATGAGTTTATCAGAAAGCTTGGATAAATACTAATGTAGTTTCAATTAGGATCGCCATTCCAACGACCTCTACGAGGCACTTCCCTTCTCTAGCCCGTCGCCTATCCCGCATCTTTGCACATGCCTACTTTCACCATCGCGAATTGTTCGAACATGCAGAGGCAGAGAGTGCACTGTACGAACGATTCCTCGGCCTCGTCCAAGAGTTTCAGCTCGTACCAGCAGAGTACCTTGTCATTCCTTGGGAAGGAAGACCTCCGAGGAAGCCCAAGCATGCTCAATATGCAGCAGAAAAGGCTAGAGAAGAGGACCTATACTCCGTTGAACCCGCTCGGCCACGAACGATCATGACTCGCGATTCACAAGAGGATCGATCTCTCTCCGCGAATAATGCAAATGATACCAACCTAACAGCATCTCCCTCTGGAGGAAGTCTTAGTCGTCGACGAACCGAGACGATGTATATGACAGGAGAAGTAGCTGCGGCGCTGTTAGACCCAATTCTCAGTAGCGGTGGCGAAATAGAGGTCGCTCACAAGGACTCTATTCCTGATGCCCCATCTGAGGTGGCTGCTATACCATCTTCTGAGGAACAAGCGGAAGAAATGGTTGAATCCGTTGACCCCTTTGAAGATGATAATGTCATCACTGAGGCTACACAGGAGGAAGACCTCCCATCGTCATTCGAGGAATCAATTGTTCTTGGAGACGACGTACATGTTCCAGACGTGGCGGAAGTCATCCCAACCGAAGAGGAGGAAACAAAAGAGGCTGATTCCTGGCCAGATATCGAGGTACTCGAGAAGGAAGCGGTAGAGGCAAGCGATGAAGGTCAAGTTCGGGAAGATATAGTACTGGAACCCGTCCCCACACCTGCTGATGAAGCACCTACAACGGATAAGGTGGAGGAAACGGAGGTGACGGAGGAGGTAGAGGAGGCGAAGGAGGCAAAGGAAGTAGAGGAAATGAAGGGAGAGGAAGAGGCTCCTGCTGAGTCTCTGGCGGAGGCCCTGGAAAAGCCGGAGCACGCGGAGATGTTGATGAACCTCGAGGAAGAGAGGAAGCAGCGATTCGGAGTTACTGATGCAGACACAGATACTCCTGCTGAATAACTGTTTATCACTATGGCATTTACTTCCAGTTTATAGATGATATTTGTAACTACGACGAATTCAGCATTGATGTCCCATGCCAAAAGCCCTGGCCAAAAAAGACGGCAGAAAGTCAAAGACTTTTTACACATGGTCAATTGACTAGGTCAGTACATGACAAATGTGAACATCGAGTAGATTAACTATGAGGACGTGAACCCAGATCAATGGGAACTCCTATGGACACATCCAAAGGGCGACCTTTATCTGTCACAAGAATTTTATGGTCTTCTCCTCTCTTATCTTCTCTTCTTGCCCCCCTTTCCATGGCCTTGGTTTTTAGCCCCTCCCCCTTGTTTGGCATCTGCGCCTTTGCCCGGCTTGCTTCCTGCTGCTGCTGCAGTACCGTCTTCCGCTCCTTCTGCAGGAGGTGTTGGCCTGGGTGGCATTTCGTATTCCATTAGCCAAGCGGCCTTTGGTTCAATCTTCTTGTAATAATCATTCACGACGCTCGTCTCCTTGAATCCACTCCGTTCGTAGAACCTCTTGGCGCTATCGTTGGACACTTGAACATGGAGATAAAGCGACTTGATGTACGTCTTATTACTGGAAGTTGAAGAAGGTAATGCGGCATTGATCAGATGTTTGATAGCAGCCGTCCCTAGACCTTGTGAGCGATAAGGCTGAAGAGAGAATGAAAAAGTAAGAACTTGAATGTACCACAAGGCACAGAGAAGAGAAGTACGCACTGCAAGGACACCCATGGTCATGATATAGAGTTTTGATTCTTTGCTTGCGGCATCGACCTGCTCGAGCCTGCAGCACACTGCGCCAACAGGGATATCGTTGTAGTAAACTACGTGGAAATCGAAGATTAGATTGTCAAATTCGATGCGGATGGTCGAATTCTGCGGAAACGGACGTACTTAGCTGACAATAGTCCGCAACTTCTGGGAGGATGACCTCCGCGTAAAACCGCTCTGTATATACTACAGGGAGAATCACAGATCTAGCCGTGAGTTAGAATCTGGGACACGCAGTTACGCCCTAGAGCGGTAGATCATCTATAATGACGACTTGCAAAAGTTTTCGTAATGTTCCAACGTTATTCCTATCGACAGACGCCAACGACTGACGAGAAGATTTTTTCGATGTGACATTCGTTTCAGCGTCTTGCGCTGTGGTTGTCGTGTCGGCCATGGAAGGGACGAGGTGGAAAGCAAGTGCTGAAGGGTTCAAGTCTATGGTGCCTGGCTGCTTCGAGATCTCCAATCTCAAGGCTTAAGGATGAAATTAGGGACAATTATATCGGATTCATGGAATCTACAATGGTATCGTAAAATCATACATGAGATGATGCGCGACTATAATGCTAATGATATATAGAGTCGTAGAACAAGACGCAGTGAGAGTAGAGTAGAGTGCACATACGGGGACGCGGACGTGTTGAAGCTAGTGGTAGACACTCTAATGCCACAAGCACCAGGATGAGCTATAGAAGGAGTGCCGTCCGAAGATGATTACGGATGACCATGCTGTCGAAAATAGATAGTAAGTATATGCAAAACAGGAGAGGAGAAAACTCACTCCGCGACGCTAACCATTACAGCTTGAACAGCCATTGTATTTACAGCAGTGATAAAACTAGAGAGAAAAGATTAATCAGCCTGAGTCATTTGGTTAACGAATTTAAAACACTGCAACTCACTGTGGATACACCTGCCTAAGTAGGGGTCGACTTGCTTGGTCTGCCAGATATCTTGAATGGCTATGAGCGCAATTGTGTGAGCACAGTACATACTACAGAAAGGAATGTTAAAATATCAGGTACCTTGAGCTATTGTTTATTGTAAGTTGTTGTTGCATATGCAACTGCTGCTGAAAATGCTGCTGGAGTTGTAGATTCCCTTTTTGGGCTATCCGCAAAAAGCGACGTTTGAAGTATTCCTTTCCAGCTTCTACATCCCCTTTGGGGTCTCCTTCATAGTCTGGGAAATAACGGTGGATGGGGGCTGTAGCTAATTTTGTGGCGAAGAGGTCCTCCTTGTTCAAGAAGAGAATCTAAGTAAAGGATCAGATAAGCCAATTAGAATAATTCGACAAGGCATACCAAGCTGGTGTCCTTGAACCACTCCATCGTACATATCCCTTCCCAAATAGTCATAGCGTCCGACATTTGATTCTATAAGGTATGAAATGTGAGGACAATGGGGAAGTATGAAGAAGACAGGACGTACCATACTACGTTCTTCAATAATACACTGGTCGTATCCACTAAGAGGAACCAGGAACATGACAGCCGTAACGTCTTGAAAGCAATGGATCCATTTTCTTCGTTCGCTCCGTTGACCACCTATCGAAATGACAGGTGTCATCAGCAATAGTGACAAGTGAATGAGGAGATATGACTGACCGACGTCGACGAACCTCAACTCCGTCAAGCCACTATCATTTCCAGTCCCGTCTCCTCTGGATTTGGTCTTAACGGTTACTCGCTTATTCTCTTTCTCCCAACGCTCTTCAGCGATTGAAGATGCTTCTGAGGTTGAGCTGTTGAGACGTCCAGGTATATCCATTCCAGAGCTAACATCACTAGTAACACTCGTCTTGGGAGCGTCTCCTTGTGGTTGGGGTAATGATACATGACGAGAAACACTGAGTCCACCTTCTGGAATGCGGAAAACAGTTTCAATGATACCAACGGTTCTTGCACGAGTTTGGATAACATCTTGGTTTGTTGGGAAATAATTGGGTTGAAATAGGCGATCGAGAGATGCATAGAAATAATGAATGCTGGTCATTTAGGTAGCCAAAATGGAATATACGACAGGGGAAGAATAGGGTCCAAAAGGAAGGAGGCAAAAATCAGAGAATGAACTACAGATAGTAAGATTTTCACGCACTTATCGGGAATAGCGAATTTGTGGCAGTGAGGTAGAGCTCTGCGAATCATAGGATGGTGCCATAGGGTCCTGAAGGGCTCTAGGTATTCCACAGGGAACGGCTGGCCCTCCTTGATGTCAGCAGCATGTTCTACCATCTACGATGAACAAACAGGAGCATTGCAGTTCACGAGAGATATAGGAGTTATATGTGAGTCGATGGTTCCTAGTGCACAATCTCGTACGAACCGTAAATGCAGCGAACGCTTCTTCGTCATCTTCAATTGATAACCCGATTTCAGGAAGACTTTCCACGATCGCTTTCATGCCTGTAATGAGATTTGCAAATACAAGCTGCCGATAGGATTCGAGCTCATGGCGGCTAAACGAGCCGTCTGTAATGAGTCGCATCTGCTTCATGATAGTAGTTTTTCCTGTCATAGATGATAATATTGAGGTTAATGGCGAATGGTCTGGATGTAACGTGTGGAAAGAGGAAATGCGAGCAGCATCATGGGAAAGTTAGGCAGGGTCTGACAGCAAGCCAAATGGGGTCACGATGTACGGTGGAAATGCCGAGATAGTTTGTATTCTCGCATCGACACATCCTCGGCAGTTGGAATGGCAAGCGAAAGGGAGAGGGGGAAGTGACCAAGGACTAACCGGAGTCGCCCGATCCGAGGAGCAAGATCTTGAAGAGGGCAAGTATTGTCATGGTGGTCAAAATAAAGCAACAAAGACCACAAATATAATTCGACTTTATTGAGTATTCAAGAAGTTTAAGAGGACCGCACATACTTTAGTCTGCTTTCTCATCTGCCTTTTTGTCTAGTAAAAGGGTCAGCTGGATTCGCAACTGTAAAATAACATTATTACCCTTTTAAGCTGACTTTCTGCAGCAGTGTGCATTCGTGATGCATCTGCGTCAGACGCAGTCGAAATGCAGGACCCCATGGCTAACCCTACACTCAGCCGACTAGTTCGGACACCGCAGAGAACGCCTCTAGTACTTTCTCCTAGCCGTCTAGACGTATGAAGGCAGGCTCCAACCGTGGTCTAGAGCAAGCTCGTTGCGTCAAAGGAGGGAAATCGTGGCCAACGAGGATGCGAAGTTGGGCCGGTGGTGCGGGTGGAATTTATATAAGGCCCCAATTATCTTTGAATAGGCCTGGACGAACGATCAGTACCAAGTGATCCGGATAAGTCGACATGCACCCCCTCCCGATAGTCAAGGGTGGCACCTAAGAGAGGCAATTGACCCCAATGGGAATGCGACATTCACACCGTGCGCGAAGCGACGTGGACATATTCTACCGGGTAATAAGATTTGGGGAGGGACAAACCTTCTTAGCTTCACACACACACTCGAAATATGTAATCAGCCAGCCACATAGGACGGAACGGCGGAGTAACCGAGTTCGAGAGGGGTCCGGACTCGGGTAGGAAAGCCGCTCCCAGGGCGAGCTCGAGAGGAAGCGATGTTGGTAAAATCTAGTCTGGAATCAGGTGAGCATGAAATAAACATGCAAAATGGCTAAAGCCGTGGCTGTGGAGGGCACTCCTGTCACTAGCCACTACGTCCAAATCGTCAAAGAATACGTAGGGTACCTTATGGCCACTAACCGACCTTCAAATCATGCGCAGATCAACCTGCTCTTCTAGCAGGTCAACCGAAAGGCTCTCAAACAGCACGCTTAAATGAACCTCATGAACTCCGGTAACATGCATCTCTGCCCTTGAACATGCAGAGATTCACTGCGGGCTTCTTCCGTTGCCATTGACGTTGTGTGGCATCCACACTCATGGCTCATCCAGAGCGGGGTCATTCTTCGCGTTCGCAAGAGTGCACCATGCGACCCCGCGTTCGCCATAATTCGAACATCAAAGAAGCTGTAATTGAATATCCAGGAGAGAAGCGAAGTTATGGGGCAGGGCACTCTTGTTATGATACACAACCTAGATCTTCTGTCCCTCCCCCAAACGTTAGGTTAATGAACCATGATAGCGGATAACGACGTAGCCGCACCTCCATTTGCCAACCTCATTAGGAAGTTCGAGTAGATATGATTGGATTCGATCCTGAGGTCACGAATCGGAACGGACCTGGTGACTTATGACGGAAAGATGAGGTTGGAAATGAAGAAAAGGTTGTAAAGGTTGTGAGATGAGAATCAGTACCTAGTCGACAAGCCCTTCCTTGTGCTCCTGTAGACATAAAATAACTGCATCAACTCGTTTCTCCGCTATTGCCTTTCCTAGCCTCAACCTCAGCTGGAGTCCTTGTCTCCAGTTGTAG
>WSTS01000405.1:0-11684 GCA_019627755.1 Serendipita sp. 411 | reverse complement strand
AACAGGAGCAACAGCAACAACAGGAGCAACAGCGACGACAGGAAGAAGAAGAGGAGCAGCAGCAAGAGCAGCGACAACAGGAGCAACCAGGAATACAGCAAATGCGCTGGCAACATGAGCAACAAGGCGCACACGAACTTCAATTCTTGCGTCCACCCGCCACTCCGGAGAGGTTTCACTCCGTAACATCGTCTGCTTCTTATAGTACCCAACCGTTAACCAGGTCACAGAATGCTGACGTGGAACGCGGCAAAGATACTCCTATCGTTGCTCGTTACCTTTGGGAGGACAAGGGGGTCGTGGTACAGTGGAAGCGTGACGCCCACGGTCGGATGACCTGGGCTATTGTCTGTGCGACTCTACTCAGTCTAATGACCGTAGGCTCGGCGTTTGGTCTCGACTTTGTGACCCCATCAATCGGCCTCGGTTGTTGGAGCGGTGGCATGCTCATCTACTGGATGGTATCGTATATCATCCTCGTTGTTTTGATACTTGCCGCACTGATCTCCGACCTCTGGTCGGTTCGCGAGACACGAATGCTCCATTATAAGATGCAAGAGTCAACCGTACGAGGGATGTCCTACCGTCTGATGGGAACTATCGCCGTCGCCTTGAGGCTGCTTGGCAAATTACTGGCGTTCCTCAACTCGGCGTGGATCGTAATTCATTGTTTCTTTGGGTTTACACCTTTCTATGACACCTGCTACTGTCTGACGAATCGGGGAACCACCTTTTGGCTGTGGTTGGACGGTGCACAGCTCCGAGATTTGGGAAACACTGAGAGGTTTTGGGGTGGTTTTGCGAGTGCTACGGGGGTTACTTGCTTATTCTTTATTATATTTATGAGGGGATGGACTGCCAAGCGATTATAGGCTAATGACCGTGCTCCGGGCTGTTCATTTACTATTTGTATGACCGACCTAATATATATTATAGCATTCGATTCCTAATACATGCCACTGGCTTTCTGACCCGAAGAGACGTCGATAAGAGTGGTGCACGTCTCAACTTCAGTTGAGACGACGATTGCATGTAGAACTTCCGACGTGGCGAGCAGCGAGCTGTCTAACAATGAACGGAGGGTCAGCTAGCTCAGACGAGGTCGTCTCCTAGTAACTCCATCTACCCACTTGAATGCTTCCCTGTCGATTCCTGGAACTAAGTGTAGTCGTGACATGATATGACAATCGAACTTGACTTCTGACCACTCGATCACGATCAGTAGAGGTGACGTTATCATCGCTCACTCTTGTTCCAAAGGAATATTTAAGTCAATGTTGGAGACCATAGGCGTATTTCACGCAAGGACAACTGATAGCTAGGAGCGAGCAGAGCAATGGGACGAATAAACCCGGGCGCAGTTTGGCCTGCTGGAACCCGTAAGCCTTACTCTTTTTCACCTTTGTTGTCTTGCTTTGATTATTTTGCTCTGATGCCCCTTTTTCTCCGCTGTGGTTCAACTTTAGCCTCAATGCGCTGGTCCGTTGACCATTACGAGGGTGAAACTTAATGACGACTGCTTTCGGCAAATATAATTGCGACAAAATTTCCAATTGCAAGTCTCCGGTTTCCAGCCAGAAACTGATTCAGGATTTTCGTGAAGGTTAAAATCAATCGGACAGCCATAAACCGTCAGGTTGTCACTCACCCTCTCACACAGCTTCAATTTCACGAGAATGAGATGGCGGACCAGGGTCGACAAGCCAGATTGGGAGAAGTGTGGCGCCGCTAACCCGTTGCTCCCACCCCTGAGCTAATTGGGGCGCCCCCTATTTGTTTGGTCTCCAATTACTGCTGGTTGAGTTTCAACACTTGTCTCTCCGAATAGCAACTTCCAGGGCTACTCACGACATTTTCGACAGCGGGATATGAACAGAGTCTCCATAATGGCACTTATTTCCACAATTTATCCGGACATCATGAATAGATGAAACTCCTGATATGTTTGTGCTTGTCTTTGTGGGGGCCAGTTGGCGGTGCGTTTGGCGACTGACTCCCAAGGTCCATTGGATAGTTCGGTTCGTCCATTCTTCCTTTATGAGTCACATATAACTCAAAGATTCAAAAAGAGCGAGCAAAATTATGATGTCGAACCAGTCGCAATATGCCCTTCCCTTCTTACCTCTCCAACTTTGTCTACACCGCTCTTTTTCTCCAGGTGTCCAGCTTAGTCCAAGCATGGCCACTTGCTCCCGAACCATCGACAAGTGCCAACTTCACTCAATGTCAGGTCGACATCCTTCATCGTACCTTGGCGTACGAACCTTACTGGGTTGACATTCACGGACAACGCACGTTTAATAGGTCCGAAGTCGTAGGTGCCGATATAGGTACATGTATGGCATATTGTGGTTCATCATCATCACCGTTCCAATGGAGCAGCTTCTCCCCCCAATTCACAGGGTGGCTATTACCATTCCTTGCACTCCTGGCCCAATTACCTTACGAAGCCGACGGAATTTGGCATAATCTCATGTGCTTCTTTCTCACCGTCGGTTCACCTCCTTTGGTCATGTACTCGCTCGCTTTGACGCTCCTCAATTCGCGGTATGTGAAGCGACTCCTCGATTCACTGCCGATACCGAAGGATGGTGACGAGCGACTCCAGTTCGACGAATTGAAGGTCACACTACTCCAGGCGCTCAGGGTTTCTCAGCAGGAGCCATTTGCGATTGCTATTCGTAGTGCTGATTCGCTAGGTGGTGTCGATCTTGCCATTGTGAGGGCGTGGTGACGGTCTCTACGTGAGTCTCTGATGAAAAGCGCGCGGTGGTTTACTGCGAGCCTGGCTACGCAGGCTGCATGGGCCATCATCGCATTTGCTTTCACCTGGGTAGATGCTTTCGGCTCCTCAAAGGTACGCCGCGTGTACTCCTACCACCTATGATATTGCAACATTGCTGAAGGTTCCCTAGATTGGGACCAATGTGACGGCCTTTGGTCTCGCCATCGCCCTCTGCTGGTCCTGGGTCGCGGCGATCGTGCTCGGATGGTTCTTCGCTGGAGTTTCCTTCTCCAATACTTCCATAACAGATGCCATAGAGCAAGCTGATAAAATGCATCCAGATGCACTCCCACGGCTCGTGACATATAAACGACCACTGCATGATGAAGATCGGTCCCGCTTCGCTATGACGAGGCGGATTGCTGGAGACGTCGAACACCCAGGTCCCATTTACAACTATGCAAGAGTACTTTCATGGTCTCATATGGTGTACCATTTGGTCGAAATCATTCGTCAACATACAAGTTTATCCCAAACTGAACAGGATCATAACCAACAGCAGCAGCAGAACCAGCAGGAAGAGGATCACCGACATGAACAGCAGCAACAAAATCAACAGAAGGAGCAGCAACGGCATGCCGAAGAGGATCAACAACAAGAGCAGCAAGGGCAGCAACAACAAGAGCAATTTGGGGTGCAACAAAGGCGCTGGCAACAGGGGCAACAAGGTGCACATAAGCTTCAACTCTTATCTATACCCGCTTTCACTCGGTGACCTCGTCTCCTTCTTACACTACCCAACCGTCGGCCAGATCACCGAATGCAGGCATCATACAAGGTTATGATGCTCCTACTGTTTCTCGTTACCTTTGGGAGACCACGGGGCCTATAGCACAATGGAAGCGTGACGCCTACGGTCGGATGTCCTGGGCTATTGGCTGTGCGATTATACTCAGTGTAATGACCGTAGGCTCATCGTTTGGCCTCGACTTTGCAACTCCATCAGTCGGTCTCGGCTGTCGAAGTAGCGGTGTACTTTTGTACTGGATGGTATCGTATATCATCCTCATCGTTATGATCCTCTCCGCACTGATCTCCGACCTCTGGTCAGTTCGCGAGGCACAAATACATCAGTATAGGACGCAAGAATCATCCTTACGAAAGGTGCTTTATGGTCTCTTGGGAACTATTGCCGTCACATTGAGACTGTTTGGAAAGCTACTGGCGTTCCTCAACTCGGTATGGATCATAACTCACTGCTTATTTGAGTTTACGCAGTTCTACGACCGCTGCTACTGTCTGACGAATCGTGGAACCACCTTTTGGCTGTGGTTTGACGATGAGCATATCAGGAATTTGGGAAGCACCGAGAGATTTTGGGCTGGTTTTGCAGGCGCTACGGGATTTACTTGCTTATTTTTTATTGTATTCATGGGAACATGGACTTCCAAGCGATTGTAGACGATAGAGTGCATTCCGTCTGACCATTTTCGTGGCTTGATATTATTGTAGCATCCGATTCTAAATACATACCCCTTACTGTCTGATCCTGATGGGGCATCAATAATAGTAGCATACGTATCAACTTCTGATGCGACGACGACTGTTAGTAGAGCGTCCTGGTCCTGAGTGGCACTAGCTCGATCTGGTTCGTTGCGAGAAGCCTAGGATGTCGGCGTTTAACAATTACAAATGCCAAAAGTTTTTGCATCCCAACCTTCAAGTTCCTAAGGGAATAACAAGTTTGGGCCTCGACAACGATGCAAACGCTAATCGGACATTTACAACCTTCTCTGCGGTTGGATGCTTTAGTCTGCAATTCCAAATGATAGTACTCGCTTCCTTTATGTAGACTGTCAGTTCGAAGTTGCTTGATCACAGAAGCTGGCTATCTGTTGGAGGTTGCATGTAGTTCACCAGTCAAAGTGGCTTGGCTTCCAACCATACTGCACGTCCACCCGGCCACACTTTCCAAAATGTTATTACCGTCACCCCTTCAACTCCATAAGAATTTTGGTCAATTTTTGTGGTTAATCGTGCATTCTTCGTGAACGAATGGGGCTGCGAATTACAAGCGAACAAGGTACGTTGCTTTGTCAAGTCCAATTTCTAGGAAGACGGTCAAGCATCGTTTGACAGGCGCAGTCCATGATATTCGGTAACGGATTCCTTTTGGAAGAATAGATGTTTTCTGGTGGTCGGCCTCCTTAACGTTGTTAACGATCCAAATACCGGAAAGGAACAAATGATCCGATTCCCACTCGCCCTCTCGGGATACCATTATTTGATATTTGAGTAGAGGGGCATCATTTAGGCTCTTTTTCGAGGAATTTTTTGCGTCTCAGTTTACCCCGTTGGCTCGACTTGGGTATTCAGAGGAGAGACGCTATATGAAATAAAGGTCAGAGTCACTCGTATACAATAAATCTGCGAATAGAGATCGATCTAATATCCTATTCAGTACGGAACAACGGAAGCGGGTCTGATAAGGTGGCCAGTCGGATGCCGCTCTTCTTCCAGGAATGGATTGCTTGGAGGGAGGATGTGCGCCCCCCTGACTGCTTGCAGGTGACCTATGGACGATCACATGACTCCCTTCAACTTCTACTCTACAGGCGAACCGATTGAAGGAAAGTGGGGATTGGCGTCCCCTGTGCAATATTAGGGGCTTGTGAAATATTAGGGGCTTGTGCGATATTATACTTATGATATACAGCACATAGACGTTTAAAGTTTGAGTGGCCTTCACGAACTGTGCAGGTTTGTGGCATTTACTCCTTTCCGTCAACTTGGCATTCTCACCTGAACAATTCCGCGCAGAGTTCAGTCTCTACTATTGGTCTCCTCAACTCTATTGCACGTCGGAGGCCGCCTTTCATTGAGTGAATATTCTTAGTGCACAAGCCTGCGCTTTTGGGTTATAAAGATGCTGTAGGAGCGAAGTCCAGCGCTGGCCTCCAAAATCCACCCCCTTCATGTTTGCTTCCTTGAGATTGGAGCAACATGCGTTCCCTATCACGCCTCTCCGTGTTTGTTTACATGGCGCTTTTTCCAGAGATATTCAATTCTGTCGCCGCGTGGCCACTCACTCCAGGAGCGCCGACTTCACCCAATGTCAAGCCGACATTCGCAATCGTACGCTGTCATACGAACCATACTGGATTGATATCTACGGAAGACGTACTTTTAACGTGTCCGAAGCCATAGGTACCGATAAAGGTACCTGTATGGCATATTGTGGCTCATCACCTTCGCCATTCCAATGGGGTAACTTCTCTCCCCAGTTCACGGGTTGGCTCTTGCCATTCCTTGCACTCACAGCTCAACTCCCTTACGAATCCAATGGAATCTGGCATAACTTGATGTGCCTTCTGCTGACAGTTGGCTCACCCTCGTTGGCGATGTATTCGCTGGCTCTGACCCTGCTCAACCCGAGATATGCGAAGCAACTACTCCATTCGCTCCCTATTCCTAAGGATCCTGAAGAGAGACTCCAGTTCAACGAGCTCAAGTCCAGTATATTCCAGACATTCCGGGTCTCTCAGCAAGAGCTATTCGCAATAGCTATTCGTGAAACTTCTTCATCGGGGGATTTTGCCATGATGAGAGCCTGGTGGCGGTCCGTCCATCAATCATTGGTGAAGAGTTCCCGGTGGTTCACCGCAAGTTTGACTACGCAGGCAGCATGGGCCATCATCGCATTTGCGTTCACGTGGATAGACGCCTTTGGGTCTTCAAAGGTAGGACGTGCGTACCTCCACTACTCAATTAGTTACATTATTATTGACTTTTGATTAGATTGGCACAAAAGTAACGGCTCATGGTCTTTCAATTGCGCTCTGCTGGTCGTGGGTGGTCGTCATCGTGCTCGGGTGGTTCTTTGCAGGAGTTTCGTTCTCCAGTTCTCCCTTGACAGACGCCATAGAGCAGGCAGATGACGCGTACCCGGGCGCTCTTCCACGGCTCGTTGCTTACGAACGACCGCGGGATCGGCAGGATCGTTATCACTTTGTCTTTACACGGCGGATTGCTGGGGACGTCGAGTACCCGGGCCCCATCTACAACTATGCGAGAGTACTCGTATGGTCTCATATGACTTATCACATGGTGGAAGCTATTCGTCATCAGATGAGCCGTCCTCGAATACTGCTGAATCAAGAACAAAACCCAGCCCCGAAGCAGGATAGGCCACAACAGCAAGATCAATACGAACAAGAAAAACAGTACGAGCAACACGAGAACCAGATGGGGCGCGGCCGTCTATCCCTACGTACACGTGCCGCTTCCGATGTCCATACCTCAATAACGTTGGTCACTTCTCCAACCTCGGTACAAGGATCCAAAGATGAACAAGGAACACTATCTCAAAATAACGTCTTCGAGAGGGAAGAAGGTATCCCAATCATCACCCGTTACCTTTGGGAGGACGCGAGGGGTTCAGCACGCTGGAAGCATGATGCTTACAGTCGCATGGCTTGGGCGACTGTCTGTGCGATTACCCTCAGCGTAATGACAGTCGGCTCAGCATTCGGCCTCGACTTTTCCACCCCATCTGTTGGTCTCGGGTGTCGAAGTGGTGGCGTACTTATATACTGGATGGTATCGTATATCATTCTGATTGTCATGGTACTCGCAGCATTGATATCGGACCAATGGTCCGCTCACGAGGCAAAGGTACGCCAATACCAGACCCAAGTGACGTCCTTGCACAGAGCAACCTCTCGTGTCTTGGGAATTCTTGCCGTTAGTCTACGGTTGTTCGGAAAGCTATTGGCTTGCGCGAACTCTGTGTGGATCATTCTTCACTGCCTCTTCGAATTTACTTCGTTTTATGACAGGTGCTACTGTCTGACGAATCGTGGAACTACGTTTTGGCTGTGGTTTGACGATGCGCGGATCAGAAGCTCGGGACATACTGGGAGGTTTTGGGTTGGTTTTGCAAGCGCTACGGGTTTTACTTGCTTGTTTTATATAGCATTCATGCTAGCATGGACTACAAAGCGGTTGTAGACACTAGATTCCCCTTTTTCGTTCGATAAATTATTGTATCTTCTTTGTAGTTTGTTATTGCATAGAGTATTCCTGCGTAAGTGTCACCCTCTCCTTTGAGCAAATTCATCCGGTTGAAGCGACCAGAACCAACTTTGACTTCCGACCATGTCGTTCATAATCGCAAGGGACATCGCTGCCTCTAAATCTCGCTATTTCAAACTAATATTTCAGTTTGGTATCGACATGAAGCGCGTTAGGAAACGCACCTGGATGCCTCGCCGGCCTCGCCTTGCCGACCCTTGGCCCCAAAAACAAACGGATTTTGGACAAGAAATAGCCGATAATTTGAAATAATAAGTTTTGGGTTTCTTTCGGAAGAAGACAGCTTTGGATCCACCTAATATTCGTGAACCGACCATCGGAAAGCTATGATGCGCCAAATGGTCATTCGCACTCTCTCACGAAGTCATAGCGTCATTGGAAATGAGCTGCGGACTAAGATGCGAGATTGCTCATCAAACTATATTTGTTTCTGAACCGTGTTGTTGGAGCCTCGGCGGACTTGTAATTCAGCCTGGATATCCTGAATGGGGGCAATATATGATAATATGAGGTTAGTAATCACACTCTATTGCATAGATTATCGCTGAGTCTCTAATAGGGGTCGGTCATATCTCACTATGCCCTCCACAGAAACCAAGTCACTGGGAAGGTTTCTAGCCAATTGAGAACTCCTGGATTCTCACCGAGCTGCTCTTATATGAAGGAAGCTCATCGGGTACAAATTCCCAGACTACTATGCTTCGCCACAAACATTATTATATTTCGAGCAAAACTACGTCGAGCTGATCGTAATAACCTAGCGGAAATCTGAGCAGGAAACATTTACTATGCACTACCTCCAGTCATTTGAAAGTTTTTGAGGCTTTTCATGGGGCCAAATTTGGCAGGTCGTGTCGTTTACAATCATCTAAGTAGAAACCTAAGCTTGCCTCCAACCAGACCCGACTACAATCCTTGAAACTGTTGTTACCGTGATCTATTCGGCTCCACAGGAAATTTAATCGAAATCTCTGGTTCATCATAGACAATCTCATCAACTATGGCCGCCAACAACGTGCATTGCTTTGTCGGTTCCCTGCTCCAAATCCCAGGAAGACGGTCAAGCATCATTTGATGGGCGTAGTTGATAGTTTTCCGCGATTGCAAGTATCGGATTCCTTTCGGAGGAACAGAAGTTCTCACCCTTTGACAGCGAAGTATCAGAATATCGGAAAGGTACAGTTGATAAGCATCTCCCTCTCCTTCGCCCTCCTGGGATACCATAATCTCATTTCAAAGAGTCCGCAGACTGACGTTTGAGTAAAGTGTATCAGTCAGGTTCTTTCCGAGGAGATTTCGCAGCTCCGCACACCGCATGAATCAGCTTAGATATCCTGAGGAAAGACGCAATGTGATAAAGTGGTGTTTAGAATCATTCGGATACCAGCTACCCGCTGACTTTACGAATAGGAATAATTTAAATGCGCCGCACCGGACAGAACGACGACAGATCTAGACGTATTCAATCAGACAACATTCTTATTTCTGAGGACAGATAACTTGGGAGGGAGAGCACACAGCTTCCTTGACGGTCCGCAGTTGATCGAGGGAAAGCGTCTGACTCCCTTCAACCAGGCGAACCGATAGAAGCATATATTAGGGATCGGCGGCTTCTGGGTAATATTACGAACTAGATACCTGGGAGAAACCGCAAACCAACGTTCAAAGCTTAGGTCACATCATAAAAACTACACAAGTTCGTGGTGTTTACTCCTTTCCGTCAGCTTTCTTACATGAAGAATTCAGCACAAATTGAGTGACTGATTTTCTCTACCATTGTATTCACCGCAACTTCATTCCACGTCAGGGGTGGACTCTCACTGAGCGGATACTCTTAGGGGCCACGCCAGCTCCTTTGGACTATAAAGGCGCTGTAGGAGCAAAGTCCAAAGCTGATCCCCAAAACCACCCCTCATATGTTTGCTTGCTTGAGCTAGGAATAACATGCGTCCTCTATCACACCTCTCCACGCTTGTTTACACAGCGCTTTTTCTCCAAATAATCAGTCCTGTCGGTGCCTGGCCCCTTGCTCCTGAGCCATCGAAGAGCGCCAACTTCACGCAATGTCAGGAGAACATCCGTAATCGCACCTTGGCGTACGAACCCTACTGGGTCGACATTCACGGACAGCGTACGTTTAATCGGCTCGAGATTGTAGGTACTGATATCGGTACCTGCACGGCGTACTGTGGCTCATCACCCTCGCCATTCCAATGGAGCAGCTTTTCTCCCCAATTCACAGGATGGTTATTGCCATTCCTCGCGCTCTTGGCTCAGTTGCCTTACGAGTCCAATGGCATCTGGCATAACCTCATGTGCCTCTTTCTCACGGTTGGCTCACCTCCATTGGCCATGTACTCGCTCGCTTTAACGCTCCTCAATTCGCGGTATGCAAAACAACTACTCGACGAACTGCCTGTGCCGAAGGATCCTGAAGAGAATCTCCAATTTACCGAATTCAAGGCCAGCGTATTTCAGACATTGAAGGTCTCTCAGCAAGAGCCATTCGGAGTGGCTGCTCGTACTGCCACATCATCGGAAGATTTCGCCATTGTGAGGAGCTGGTGGAGATCCGTGCATCATTCGCTGAAGAAGAGTGCACGATGGTTTACTGCAAGCTTGGCGACGCAGGCGGCCTGGGCTATCATCGCATTTGCATTCACGTGGGTAGACGCTTTTGGTTCTTCCAAGGTAAAGATAATGCACTTCCCTACATTATTACGTACAAATTGTTGACATATACGTAGATTGGGACGAAAGTAACGGCTTACGGTCTTGCCATTGCCCTCTGCTGGTCTTGGGTCACCGTGATCGTGCTTGGATGGTTCTTTGCGGGAGTCTCGCTCTCTCATTCTCCCATAACGGATGCCATAGAGCAAGCCGATCATGCGCACGAGGATGCATTTCCACGAATCACTACGCATAGGCGAGAACGGAACGACCAAGATCGATCCCACTTTGCTATTTCAAGACCAATTGCTGGAGATGTCGAACATGCGGGTCCAGTATATAACTATGCGAGGTTGTTCGTATGGTCGCATATGGTTTACCACATAGTCGAGATCATTCGTCAACAGGCGAATCGACCTCGAATAGTGGTGAGTCAGGACCATGGTTCACAAGTGGAGAACCAACAGAACAAGGAAAATACTCCAGAAATTCAGGCGCCACTCACACCTAAAACCACTTCGGAGGTGCGCACCTCGGTAACATCACCTTCCTCTCGCTCCTCAGTACAGGAATACCCACCGCCAATCGTGGGGAGGAATCCCGACGTCGAACACGGACATGGCAGTTCGATCCTCGCCCGTTATCTCTGGCAGGACGCGAAGGCCATGGCCCAGTGGAAGCGTGACGCTTACGGTCGGATGGCCTGGGCTATTGTCTGCGCGATTGTACTTAATGTACTAACCGTCGGCTCAGCATTTGGCCTCGACTTTGCAACTCCATCAGTCGGTCTCGGGTGTCGAAGTGGCGGCGTAATTATTTATTGGATGACATCTTATGTCATCTTCATTGTCTTGATACTCGCCGCTTTGATCTCTGACCGCTGGTCCGTTCGCGAGGCCACAAAGCACCATTATAAAACACCAGAGATGATCTCTCATAGGGTGCTATATCGTCTCTTGGGGAATATCGCCGTCGCTTTGCGTTTGCTCGGAAAGCTACTGGCATGCCTCAATTCGATATGGATCGTCCTTCATTGCCTCTTCGAGTTTACCCAGTTCTACGACCGTTGCTACTGTTTGACAAATCGCGGAACCACCTTTTGGTTGTGGTTTGACGACGCGGAGCTCAGGAGCTTGGGTAACACTCAGAGGTTTTGGGTTGGATTTGCAAGCGCTACGGGGATCACATGCATGTT
>WSTS01000404.1:0-13823 GCA_019627755.1 Serendipita sp. 411 | reverse complement strand
AAATTCATCAACCTCACTCCAATCTCTGTTCTCACCAGTATTCTTCCCCTTTACTTCCGTGACGTGCGCAGCCACCCTCCGGTATTGTTAACCTTTCCTCCCGCAGAAGAGACCATGTGGAGTGATACATCCTCGTCCGCCAGCGAAAGTGATACTGGGGTGGGTGGGTTAATAAGTGCCGAAAACGATGACCCAACGAAGGAGTCAAGGAAGAAGAGACGAATATGCCGTTCAACTTTGAGAAAGTCACGACCTAGCACAGCAAATTCTAGTCTGGGTTCCTCTGCATTTGGTTCCTCCTTTGGTGGATCACCGAAACAATCTCGCTTATCCATGGAGCAGCAGTTGGAGGAAATGCCCGACGAGAGTGAGGCGCACGATACGACATCACCGATCCCTACTACCACAAAGACATCCACCGAACCTCGTGGATACATGCACCATCCACCGCCCGGAGGGTGGCACACTCTTCATTTGGACATTCACCAACTCGTTCACCCAAAGCAACCGTTCATTATGATAGACCGGTGCCGTATCCCAGCCATCACTCCTTCTCATCTTTCCTCTCATAATGACACCAATCTGCAATCTGACAAGGAGAACAGAACGGAGTCTGCTATCCGACTTATGACACGCCTTCCGAATCTCACTTTTAACATGGACTTACAAGCTTTAACTTCCAGCCTTGGGCGGAGTGTCACAGAGGTTGTAGAATGTAAAGAGGCCATTTGGGACTACATGGTACAGACGGGACAGGCAAAGTCGACTGATGGGGCCGTATATGGATTTGGGATGGGAGTTGGAATGTCCCTTGCAGGTACCCCAGGAGCAGCAACTGCCGTGAGGAGTGCTGTTGCTGCGGCCCCCACGTCTAATTCTTCGACACAACCTAGCGTCTCCAGCGCTCCCGTTTCACCACGAGTAAGACCTAACAACATCAAAGTCCACGACTCCATCGTGGATCGTGACGAATTTGATATGTGGATCACGAGATATGAAAGGGACATGCACGGGAGGATCCAGATGGCAAAGGCGTTGACACGCAGATTAGACTGGAAACCGAGAGGACTTTCAAGTGCCGATCATGCACCATCAGCTAACACTCATCGTCACGCCCCTTCTGCTTCGTCAGGAGCGAGAGATGTAATATCGCCTACCAATGGCCCCCCTTTGACTGTGACGGGCACAGTATACGTGCCTCGCCCGCAGCCCGGAATGGACATAACCGATAATCACGTTCCCTCTTCAGTTGGAACCTCGACAAGCCAACCTCAGGGTTTCTCCTCCTCTTCGGAGGAAGTAGGAACTGGCATAGCACCCATGACCCGCATGGATTTGTCCTCTACTTCGCTCCTAGAGGAGGAAGATGCGATTGGCGGAGAGTCACAACCACCTTTAAACATTCGCCAACGGACCGGTTCGGCGCCAGAAAAAATGACACCTAATACCAGTGTTGGCAGCAAATCTTCCACGATTCCGCAGCCACACGCACACCGTCATCATCCTGGACACTCCCGTGCCCAAAGTTTAGACGCAGTGAATGCTTGGGAATTGTTGGCGCAAGAAAATTCGCATCTTGGCTCTTTCCTCTCTGGACAGAAGCCAACGGCTGCAGATGCCACCAAGTCGTCGCTAGAGAGGTGGGAGGACGAACTCCCTAAACTGAGCCGATGCGTAAAGGTGTTTGTTGCATGGAACAACAAGACAGAGTAATTTCTCGACTAATTTATGGATGTAATCGCGTATTGCGATAGTTTCACAGTGATTTGTAATGGATAGCTTTGTAACTTGTTCTCTCTTCACTATATCTCTACCGTTACTCTGAATAAGGGCACGCAAACCCTTTATAACCTTACAATTGGTAGCTCAAGTAGAGTTAGGTACCGACCCAGTATAACGTCATGAGTCGATTCACTTTATTGGTTAAGCAGCATTCTGGAAGAACGTTGCCAGGCGACTGTATACATCCTTATACTGCTTCAAATTCTCTTCGTCGTCCAAGTTCGCACGGGCGGCTGCCCAGCCATGATGCATGGTTGGATAAACACGGTACGCGTTCTTGGAAGCAAAAGGCTTGCTCTCGAGTTCACTAACCATCTTCTTGAACTAACACATACTGTCAATTGAAGAAGAAGAAATGGTAGCCGTTACTCACCTCTTCAACGTTTTCATCCTGAGAGGGGAAAATCCCAATAGGAACTAGCAAATTCTTTCCATCTGCAGCATTCATCATTCTGCCAATGCCAAAGGGATAAATGACGCATCCGGTAACGATGGTGAGATGACACTTACGCAGGGTGAACGGCAGCCACTGCGTCAAAGAGTGGCTGGGACGAGTCCTCCTTGGTCTGGCATCCACAAAGTGTTGCAATCTTTCCACCCCAGCAGAAGCCATAAACGTAAAGTTTTGAAGTACCATCTTTCCGAAGTTGATTGGCAAACTCGAGCAAGCCTGGGAGGACATTGTCGGGAGCGGCAGTCGTTGCAAAGAAGGCCGAGAAATTTTTCTATAAAATCATTTGAGCATCCGCTTTCGAGCGGGTAGGAAATAGTTGCCACCTTCTGCTCATCATTCTTCGGTGGATGCTCTGCTAGGGGGTACGGTTTTCTGTGGATAGGTTAGTCGTATGCCGAAACTCTAAAGCTTGATTAGTACCCAAAGAAGAAGTCTGGCATATAGACACGTGCGCCCAAAGTTTCCGCCAAAATATCAGCCCCCTGCTGCGTCTGAGGGAAGAAGCCAAATCTACAATATTAGTTTTCAGTTGCCTAGGCATATTCCTGTAGTCGAAATTCTGACATATCAAATACGTCTGCACGATCGGTCAGCATGAATCATTGGGAGATAACACCAGGATGAACATGGAGAGGTAAGACATAAGTCATGGTTCATGAAAGCGCAGTGAAGATGTAGATCCAGGCTTGGAAATGGCCAATCTCTCGCAGATAGCGATTGCCACTATAGTCTACACCAGTACAAGGGGGATTATGTCACTGATGATGACGATAAGCACGAGACGCCTCCTGAGCTATACAAACAGCGCCTGAAAGCTCGTTGATCAAGAGTCTACTCGAGGAGCCAGTGATATACAGAGTGGCCTGGGTAGATGAGATGGGTAGAGGGTGGGATCCAATGACGACCTAGAGGAGACGATGGAAAGACAGGCACTCACTGATGACTGATGTGGTAGAGTCCTTGTTTCCAACGACGTAGACATCGTCGTACTTGCCCATCTTTATAATTTCCCCCTGCGGCTGGTAGGTGCTTTGAACAACAGGAATCTGGCAGCAAGCCTCTGTGGTGTACGGAACATCTGAGGACATTCTTGGTAAGGTCGTTCTGGAAACAGTAGCTGTGGTCGGGCTCAAGTGACGAAGTAAAGTTCGAAGGCGGAAGGCCATAAGGATCTAGATTATGTAAGCAAGTGGTCGTCTTACTTGCCCACCTTAGCCTCGGTTCTCTAATGGCAGCCAGTGGAAATGACGCCAAATTCTTCACGCGTGGTAAAATTCAAGAGTTTAAATCAGAACTGCAAGATGCTGCAAGGGGCAAGGACAAGAAATTCCAGAAGCGAAAGACCGTCCTGAAGAAGATTGTTGCAAACATCACAATGGGTAACGACAGTCAGTATTTATATGTGTTACCCGTAGGGTATCAACGCGTGCTGAAGCCAAAGTTATATGAAAAGTGTCCCAGATGTTCCCGGAAGTCATTCAATGCCTCCCCATTCCCGTCCTTGAAATCAAGAAGAGTAACAACTGCACTATCCGCTTCACATCTAGATACTAAATATGTTCAACAGTGGTCTATTTATTTTTGGTCAGCTACAATCGCGTTCGCCCAGATCTCATCGAACATGCAATACCACATTTTCAGGCAGTACGTTGATATCCATAAATACTTAATGCATTAGACAATATCTCAATTATGACTAGGATTGTGAGGACCGCAATCCCCTCATTCGAGCGTTGGCCATTCGCACCATGTCGTATATTCCCCTACCATCCATCATGACGGCTCTAATAGAACCATTGAGACACTCCATCAAGGATGCAGATCCGTATGTTCGCAAGACAGCTGCCATCTGTGTTGCGAAGATATATCTTGTGGACTTCCGTCTCGTGGAACGCGAAAAGTTTATCGACTCGTTAAAGGACCTCTTAAAGGATGCCAATCCTACAGTGGTTGCAAATGCAGTAGCGGCCCTGACAGAAATTTCGGACAGGAATGACACTATGGTTCTCAAGTTCTCCTTTTCACTTGCAGCGAAGCTAGTTGCTGCGCTGGAAAACTGTTCAGAGTGTGTACACAGTAAATCCGGGCGAATAGTCACTTACCTCCATTAGATGGGGCCAAATTTATATTCTTGACTCGCTGCTTAATTATGTACCTCAAACACCGGATGAAGCAACTATTATGACAGAGCGAATTGTCGCAAGGCTACAGCATTCCAATTCTGCTGTTGTACTCACTGTCATCAAAGTCCTGCTTTACTTGATGAATTACATCGAGAGCAAGCAAAGCAACGACTATCTTTGCAAGAAGATGGGCCCGCCATTAGGTATAATTTCTCTCTCACTCCGAACTCGAACTTACGATGAATGCTTAGTTACTTTACTCTCATCCGGGCCGGAAGTCCAATATGTCGCTCTGCGGAACATCCTCTTAATCATCCAACGGCGGCCATCCGTCCTCAAAGATGATGTTAAAGTATTCTTTTGCAAGTATAATGATCCCATCTACGTTAAACTGGCCAAGCTAGAAATTATCTATCGACTTGCACGGGAGAGTAATGCCGCAATTGTGCTCACAGAACTGCACGAGTATGTTCTTTTTTCAGATTATTCCCTCCTTTTTTTTTGACGATGGTTCAAGATATGCCACAGAAGTTGATATCGACTTTGTTCGGAAAGCAGTTCGATCCATTGGTCGTCTTGCGATAAAGATACCTCCTGCTGCAGATCCTTGCATCAAAGTCTTGCTGGAGCTCATTGACTCTAAGGTGACATACGTACTTCAAGAGGCGGTAGTCGTCATCAAGGATATTCTACGCCGCTACCCCGATACATACGATAGGGTCATTTCTGTGGTTTGCGAGCAAATTAATCTGCTGGATGAGCCAGAAGCAAAAGCCGCCATAATATGGATCGTGGGACAACATGCAGAAAAGATTGAAAATGCAGACGAGCTGATGGACAATCTCAGTTATACTTTTCTGGAAGAGTCGACAGAGGTATGCAGTTTAAGAATCAGTAACACGTCCGCGATGTCCAATGACCGGTTTTGATAGGTCCAGCTCGCTTTATTAACAGCATGTGTCAAATTCTTCATTCATAAGCCTCAGCAAGGTCAAAAATTACTCCCAAAGATCCTCAAGTTGGCCACAGAGGAGATCGACAACCCGGATCTCCGTGATCGAGGGTTTATGTACTGGCGGATGTTGTCGAGCGATGCAACAGCTGCAAGAAGTATCGTTATGGGTGACAGGCCTCCCGTCAATACTGACACGGACCGGATGGAATTGGGCGCCTTGGATCAGCTATTATTGCACACGGGGACGCTTGGTTCGATATACCACAAGACACCAGAGGTAAGTCGCAATGCTGATTGAGCTCGACAAGGGCGCTAATATCGCAACAAGACCTTCATCCGATTTGCCAAGGGCAAAGCTTTGACAGATAGTCCAGCATTGAATGCGGCGTCTCGTAAGGCACTGAGTAAGTACATACTGTCGATATCGATTGTATTTTGATCGAGCAATATAGTATCCCTTCCAACTGGTGGACCACCGAAACCGGTCTCGACGGCTAACCTATTGCCCCCAATACCCCAAGCACTCAGGGCCATGCAACAAGAAGCACAGGAATCCCATGACATGTCCGGACCTGCACCCCCCTATGCCCCCACATCTCCCGCCCAGACTGAATCAATGGTACAATCACCATCCACACCAAGCCATGGCGACATCCCCACCCCTTCAAGACAGGGGACGGCTGATTCGGACTCCTCACAGATGAGACCTGCCCCACCACCCAAATCCGACGACCCATATGCAGGTCTTGACTCTGCCTTTGGGGGCTATGTAGCGGACCAACCAAAGCCCGTAGGCAGTCGCCCGGGAGAATTTGATGACCTGCTATTATAGCCTAGAGCTCATGACCTGTCTTCGAAGGGGGCGGATAAAGGAACCATCGATGGCCTACTATGTATACATAATTACTACAAATTCAATGCATTGCTCCCATGAAGTGTACGGGTTGAATGCGAACTCGAGGTCGAAGAGAGTTATAGTGCTGGATCGGGTCAAAGCCTGTCCGAACATTGACCGGATGAACTCACCTCCCCTAGGCCGTACATTCTCCGGTGATAACTTATAAAAGCTACCTTGGCTCCTGCTCTGTCGCTCATGCCATCAACGGGTTCGTGTATTACTATCGGAGGTTGGCCCGCCTGTACAACGTGGATGGGGATATTGTATGCCCTGCTTAGTGCAAGAATTTCTGGCTCTCCTCCCCATGCTCCCGTATCTCGAATCGTTGCGCAATATGTGGCATATTGCTTAGGTGACATGATGCCGTCCGTTGTAGCACCAGCGCCATCCTCCCCTTCGATAGATGGAAGGAATGGAAGAAAGTCATCCTGGTGAGATAGCATATAGTGTGCAGCTGCAGCCCGTGTTGCTGCATACGAGGCAGTGGCCCTCGAGAGTAAGCCATGGAGGGCGAGCTGATCGGCTACCGCCGCAAAAAGACAGTGGCCGTCGGGCTGAATCTGTAAGAAGGTCAGGACTTTCGGAATAATAGCTATTAGAATCGACATGCCTCGTACATGTCAAGCCCTAGCTGGTCACAGACACGTTTAATATCCCGTTCTTCAGCTTTAATCTCTTGTTCCAACTTTGCATCTGCGACAGCATCGCTATCTGGAGTGTTTGATTTGAATTTGAGAACCTTGCGAGCCTGGAGCACGGTCAGGAGGTGTCGTGGCTCAAGAAATTAGGCACACTTCTCTTGCTATGAAACGTGATTTTGAGTCTTTCTTTATCTTTGGAGATTTCTCTGACTGAGAAGAGTCCGTGGAGGTCACCTTAACTGGAGTTGTGGATGATTTTAAGGTGTCGCTTGTAGGTGGCGACGATGTTTCTTTTGCATCGAGCTGGGCGAATAAGTCGTCCTCAAGGGTCGAATCAACAGGTTCATTGGGAGGTGGTAATGCCGGTGATTTCTTTGACTTTTTCTTGAACATTGTCAGGTAGGAGCGGCTGGCGACAAGCTTTAAGGGGCGCTCCTTGAGTTGGTTCCCAACTGCGACTACTCTGGTACCCGGAGCGGACATCGACAGCCATGGCAGACAACTACCCCAAGGGAACACGCGTATGGTTTCCAGATAAAGAGCAGGGCTGGATCTCTGCAGAGGTCACGGGTACTCAAAAGGGCTCCAAGGACGGGGTCAAAATCACCTTTGCAGACGAACGGGGCAAGGTAAGCAACGTCTTACTGAAAATCTAATAGTGCGTTGTAGTTGATGCAGCGATTTCTTCACAGGAAATCATCATCGATACTGGTGGTGATAATAATGAGCTTCCGCCTCTGAGAAATCCGCCTCTGCTGGAGACGGCAGATGACCTGGCAACGCTTTCCCACTTGAATGAACCTTCTGGTATGGGACTCCACGTACTTCTTCGTGTCACATTAGCTAACTACTGTCTACTCAAGTTTTACATACAATCCGTCTCCGTTACGCTCAGCACAGTATCTACACATATTCTGGCATCGTACTTATTGCAGTCAATCCTTTCCAACGTGTCTCTCTCTATGGTCCAGAGGTCATTCAAGCATACAGCGGGAGACGTCGTGGGGATCTAGAACCCCATTTATTCGCCATCGCAGAAGATGCATACGGTCACATGAAGCGAGATGGAAAGGGACAAACAATTATTGTATCAGGAGAAAGGTACCGATTCTATTTGTTTGTCCTAGATAGACGCTAATAATGTTGTTGCGTATAGTGGTGCAGGCAAGACAGAATCCGTAAGTTTAATCAGGTAAACGTCTGGATTAATCACTCATATATATTCAAGGCAAAATTAATCATGAGGTACCTTGCATCTGTAAACTCTGCGGAATCTAGCGATGGCAAGGCGCGGCAAAAGCTTGAGGAATCGAGTGAAGTGGAACGACAAATTTTGGCCACTAACCCAATCCTGGAAGCATTTGGTAATGCTAAAACTACCCGTAACGATAACTCTTCCCGATTCGGAAAATACATTCAGGTAACAAAGCTCCTTTTCCACACCGATACATGCTGATTTACTGTCATAGATTTTATTCGATGGGAAAACACAAATTGTTGGTGCTAGAATTCGCACCTATCTGCTCGAGCGATCCCGGCTGGTATATCAGCCCGAAATTGAGAGGAATTACCACATCTTCTACCAACTTTGTGCAGGTGCACCGGTCAAGGAAAGGAAGGATCTAGGACTTGATACCGATATTACAAAGTTCCACTATATGCGCCAAGGTGGTCCTCACTCCACTCCTATCGCTGGGGTTGATGACGCCGAGGATTTCAGAGATACACAGCAGGCACTCTCAACTGTCGGGATCGGTATCGACAAGCAGTGGTTTGTCTTCCGATTGCTCGCTGCTCTCTTGCACATTGGCAATATTGAAATCACTGGCATGCGAAATGACTCAACCATCGCAGACCAAGAACCCTCTTTACTTCTTTCGACACGCTTCCTTGGAATATCACCAGTGGAATTCAAGAAATGGACCATTAAAAAGCAAATCACAACAAGAAGTGAAAAGATCGTTACGGGATTAAATCTAGCCCAAGCGACCGTGGTACGGGATAGCGTAGCAAAATTCCTCTATGCATGTTTGTTCGAATGGCTCGTGGCCATCGTCAATGAAAGTTTAGCCGGCGAAAATGGAGAGGCCGCAAGTCGAGCAGAGATGTTCATTGGTGTTCTGGATATCTACGGATTCGAGTTCTTCAAGAAGTATGACATTTAACCTTTGATCTTATGGCTTGCTCATAGTAAAACCCAGGAACTCATTCGAACAATTTTGCATCAACTACGCCAATGAGAAGCTGCAGCAAGAGGTACGTGGTTAAATATTCGATGTTATCGTATTTAACAAAACTTGCTTTAGTTCAACGCCCATGTCTTCAAGTTGGAGCAAGAGGAGTACGTCCGGGAGCAAATACAATGGAAATTCATTGATTTCTCCGATAATCAACCATGTATCGATGTTATCGAGGGAAAGTTGGGTGTTTTGGCGTTGCTGGACGAAGAGTCGCGTCTGCCTGCCGGGACCGATGCATCCTTCTTGCAAAAGCTCCATTCGCAACTGGACAAGCCCCAATTCAAGGACGTTTACAAAAAGCCTCGCTTTGGCACCAGCGCATTCACGATTGCGCACTATGCAGTCGATGTTACATATGAAGCAGAAGGGTTCCTCGAAAAGAATCGAGACACCGTACCAGACGAACATCTCAGCTTACTGGCATCTACGAAGAATGTATTCCTGAAAGAGGTTCTCGATGCCGCTCTGGCAGCGGCCAAACCAGCAGATCCCGGCTCCCCAGGCAATTTCTCAGATGGAAGCAGTCAAGGTTCTCGTCGCTCGTCAATGATCCCAGATCCCGGTCGCTCGTCACTCGTTTCCTCCTCAACGACCGCATCTGGCTCTGGAGGTGGTGCTAAGAAGTTGGGAGCGGCCCGGAAACCAACGTTGGGTTCAATCTTCAAAGGCTCGTTGATCAGCCTCATGGAGACACTTGGTGTGACAGATGTGCACTATATCCGCTGTATCAAGCCCAATGAAGCCAAACGTGCTTGGGAATTTGCACCTCAGCAGGTTTTAGGTCAACTGCGAGCATGTGGTGTTCTCGAGACCATCAGGATCAGTTGTGCTGGCTATCCTAACCGCTGGACATTTGAAGAGTTTGCTGAAAGGTGAGTCGGCCTCGTCGTGTGATTGACCATAACTGATATAAAACTCAGGTACTACATGCTCTTGAAGTCAGACCTTTGGCAGCAAGGGGCCCAAGACCCTAAGGCGTTCTCCAAGATGATTTTAGGCAACACCCTGAAAGACGAAGATAAATATCAGATTGGTCTGACCAAAATCTTCTTACGTGCTGGAATGCTTGCCTATTTGGAATCTCGTCGGCTGGATAGGCTCAATTCCCTCGCCACGCTCATACAAAAGAATTTCAAGCGCACCGTTGAGCGTCGGCGCTATCTTAAGATGCGACAAGCTGCGATCCGCTTACAGACCTGGTGGCGTGGTGTACTCGCAAGGAAGCAAGTCATTGCTATCAGGAAGGAGGTTCTGGCTCGCAGACTGCAGAAAGTTGCGAGGATGTTCCTTCAAAGACGACGTTTCATGGAGATTCACAATTCGGTTGTAAAATTACAAGCCGGTGAGTGACGATAAGCAATGGTGTAGGGCTAGCTCTGATTTCCGAAACTTCAGTCATCAGAGGAGCGCAGGCTCGCAAGATATCTCGCAACGAACGTTTGTACAACGGGGCCGTTTTACTCCAATCCTTATTCCGCGGAGCGTATGTATTTGAAAGTTTCTATCGATTTCACTCTAACCAAACGACCCAGTCTGGTCCGAAAGAAATTCCGCTCTGATGTCAAGAAAATTATTCTCATCCAATCGTGTATTCGTCGGCGATTGGCTAGGAAAGAGCTCAAGGCACTCAGGCAAGAGGCCAGATCTGTCTCCAAGTTCAAGGAAATCTCGTATAGGCTGGAAAACAAAGTCGTAGAACTCACCCAAGCCCTTCAAGCCCGAACTGCCGAGCGAAAGGAGCTCCAGGGGAAGGTAGAGCAATTGGAACAGCAAATGCGAAACTGGGTCACCAAGTTCGAGGACTCGGACGCTAAAGCGAAGCAGTTACAAACAGATATACAGACTTCCTATGTTCCTCTCACCAGGTTCGAAGAGCTCATGACTGCCAAGGCGGACCTGGATGCCAGGATGGAAGCAGCCGTCAAGAAGGCTAAGGAACAAGAACAAGCTATAACCTCTCTAACAACTGACATCGAGAAAAAGACAAAGGAGCTTGAAGCCAAGTCTAAAGTCACCAACGGCGTTACTACCTCGAAGGAAGATGCATCTATTATCGCTACCTTGAAGAACGAGATCAGTAGCATGCGGGAACAACTAAATCGCTCCAATGCTCTCAACTCTCTTACCGGCCGTGCTTACCAACCCACGTCACCGACCTTTGCACCAAATCTCAAGGGAGTGGACAAAAACACCGCTCCTCAGCTTGGACCAGTACCCATCGGCAAACGCAGGCAAAGGCGTCACAGTACAGCAGGTGTCTTCGCCGATCGTGATGAGATGGAAAATGATAGCGACGAGGACATGTACAACGCAAAGAAGCTACGCGACCCACGGGCTGTATCTATGGCATTCCCACAAGACGGCATTCCCAGGTTTAGACCCACCAACGGTCTGCCTGATATATATGACGACCCAGCCGAGGAAAAGATTAGACTTCTGGAAGATGTCGAAGCATTGGACGAGGAGATGCTACAGGTCCTGATAAAGGGCCTTAAGACACCACCACCGAACTTGACTAATCAGCCATCGATGAAGGAGGTTTTATTCCCAGCAAATCTTATCAGCCTTGTCACAAACGAGATGTGGAAATATGGCCTTATCGCAGAGAGCGAGCGATTCCTCGCAAATGTCATGCAAACAATTCAGTCACATGTGATGGTGAGTATATCACGTCGGGATACGATGCGTCATCTGACGAAAGAATCACAGTCATTCTCGGGAGAAGATGCTATTGTACCTGGTATCTTCTGGTTGTCGAATGTTCACGAAATACTGTCCTTCATCTGCTTGGCGGAGAGCGACATGCTTCAAGGGATCGGTCCAGGAGGGGATCCTGCCGGACGAGAATTCGACTGGTCTGATTACGAGCGACTAGTCTCCATCGTCAAACACGATCTCGACAGCCTAGAGTATAACATCTACCATACGTGGATGTTGGAGACCAAGAAGAAGCTTGCGAAGATGGTCATCCCAGCTCTAATTGAGAGCCAATCTCTCCCTGGCTTTACTACGACAGACGGCGGTGGTCGACTATTCAACCGGTTGCTGAATTCAAATACCCAGCCAGCCTTCAGCATGGATGACGTCCTGAACCTCCTCAATAAAGTATGGAGAAGTTTGAAGAGTTACTATATGGAGGAATCTGTTGTCCAACAGGTCATCACAGAGTTGCTGAAACTGGTCGGGGTGACGAGTTTCAATGACTTGCTGATGAGGCGTAATTTCTGTTCATGGAAGCGAGGTCAGTACCCAAATCAAACTTGGACCATTTCATGGTACTAACATCGATTTAGCCATGCAAATTCAGTACAATATCACTCGTATCGAAGAGTGGTGCAAGTCACACGGAATGCCCGAGGGAACCCTTCAATTGGAGCATCTCATGCAGGCCACCAAGCTGTTACAGCTAAAGAAGGTGAGTTATCATATCGAGTATGCTGGAATTCTCCTGACTTGGGTTTAGGCAACGGCCGCGGATATCGAGATCATCTACGACGTTTGCTGGATGCTCAGTCCATCACAAATTCAGCGAATGTGCACCAACTACTTCGTTGCAGACTACGAGGTATGTCAAATAGCGCTACGAAGTCGAATCCTCTAACCACTAGATAGAACCCCATTTCCCCGGAAATTCTTCGAGTCGTCGCATCACGCGTCAATCCTAATGACCGCAACGATCATCTTCTTCTCCCCCCAGAAAGCGAAGACGTAGGGCCATACGAATCTCCATTACCTCGCGATGTGTCTGGGCTGGAGACATATGTACCCGCATACTTGAATATGTCACATATTCGGCGGTTGGCCATGCTAGTTGCATAGGCACCTCATTGTTCCATGGATTGGGGGCGCTAGTCCGGCGCAGTGGCTTTCGATTTTCGCGCATCTGGTTTTGTGTCACAGGGCTTGGTTATTTACTTACATTGCAATACAAACTAATCAAACTATGTGAAAAATGCGTGGAATCAATGAGCAAGAAAGGACAATGCGGAATCAGGCGAAAAGATCGTGATCCCAATTATCTGGTGTGGGATATGTGATTTTTCTTGAAGGCTGCTCATCGAGATCCATGCCATCTTCTCCACGAGAATCTTCGGGTTTCTGAGGTATAACTGGCTCAGAATTAAACCATTCCTCCAGCTCATCATCGTCAGGGGCATTCAAGGTGGGCTTTTGTTGCTGCGGTACGGTTCTTGTCGACGTCTCGCGCTCTATTTCTTCCGGTGGGTCGTCGAATTCATCCCAGAGATCGTCATCTTGCTCGTCCTGCTGGGGTTGAAAAGACGGTTGGTTGCTCGTAGGAGGACGACTAGTGGTTGGGACATCTCGCGCCGTATTGACATCTCGCTCCTCTCTTTCGTTGTCATCTGAATCCTCCGATGTGTTGGGATCGACTGTAACACCCTTGGGTATCGGTCCCGCATCCCGCCACATGCCCAGATTGATCTACCAAAAGACGATTAAGTAGAAAGGGAACGAATAAGGAATGTCACTTACTAGCATCCTACGGGATCTACATACGCGTTCTACGCGTTCTACTGTGTCACAGAACTGGGTCTTCGGAAACATATTATGTGCCCAGAACTGATATATTGACAGGAGCCGGTCTAGATCCTCAGACTTGGGAGGTTTTTTTAACTTTACCATATAATATGGGCACCATAAACAGAACATACCTCATGTCCTTTGCCCTTCGGCTTGAATTTCTTCGCCTCTTTGATCAATGCCGGAAA
>WSTS01000403.1:0-13829 GCA_019627755.1 Serendipita sp. 411 | reverse complement strand
GCAATCATCGTCCGAATCGTGCTCTTGACACTGTCGAGCTGAAGGTTGTCCGTTGGGATCTTGTGTAGGTCCAGGACGAGCGCGCGAAGCTTGGGGAGCAGTGGCGGCTTCGTCGTCTTCTTTCCGCGACCAAAGAGGGCACGAGACCTTGAAAGACTTACGGCTGGAGTCATCTCGCGGAAGAACATTTTACTAAAGGGAACCTGATGATCGAGCTGGAGGGAGATCAGGTCTGGAAGGTGACGGAGCGCGTTCAAGAGGTGCTTGTCGTGAACTGGGGCGGTAATGGTGAGATGCTTGGGTTTGAGCATGCCTTCGGCTCCGCTGAGAAGCTCTCTGATGACGCTGTCGGCGTCGGTACTCTTGAGCGTGGGGATGTTCAAGCAGACGGTCTCGATCTTGGGGGCGGCCATAGCGGCAGCAGTCGGACTGACGGTGGCGAGATGGAGTACTTTGAGTTCTGGGATGACGATCGAATGTGGGGCTGGGGAAGGATTCGGATAATCGGTTTGAATGCAGTCGATGACCAACGAATGCAGATTATTCAACTTGAGCTTGTTGAGTGTACCCATGGAGATGAGGCCGACTTTGAACCACTTGAGGTTGGTATAATCAACCTTTCTACTGTGATTCGTGTCCGCGTACGCAAGTTCTCCGCTAAAGGAGAGAAACTCGAGACGGGTGCAACGCTCAAAAGTGGTGGCGTCAAGCGCGTCAAACTCGTTCCGGATGGTGATACGGCAGGCGCGAGTCCAGAGGTCGAGAGCAGAGACTTTTGTGATAAAGTCGCGATTCACGTTTTCGAGGTAGATGGAGCGGAGCCGAAGAGAGGAAGCGTTGATCATTTGAATGACGGGGTCGAGAGGGCCATACAGGTTGCCGATAGGGTGAGCAGACGCGATCATAAGAGACTCCAGAGCCTCGAGAGTGCCAGAAAAGACGCCTTGGAGAGATTCTTGCATGAGATCGAGGGACATCTTTGGGTTGACGATGATACACAAAAAGGTGACGCGCGGAAGGACGTGATGAGTGACCGATTGGAAAAGAGTGGCACGGACGAGAGGAGAAGGAGACTGCTCTTCGTTTGGACCAAGGACGAGGGTGAGTTCGAGGAGACTGGCACCAGCTCTTTTCCGGATGCGCTCCACGGTCTCGATCTCTCCGCAGGCATGAACACTTCCCGCACGGAGGGAAGGAGGGATTGCATCTGCCGAGAGGAGCATCCTTCTCCACAAACGCGGTGTTTGCTCGCCAATTCCCCTCCAGAGCCGACAGACCAACAGCAGATTTGCGACTCTGCAATCGAGTAGGACATATTGCTCGAAAACCATGCTCCATATCTCTACTGGAACTCGCTCGATAGCTCTGAGCTTTGGTCGTGCCCGAACCAAGTGCGCTTCAAGGACGGGATGGATGTCAGTTTGGTAGCTCCCTCCTTTTGTTGGCTACGAATGGGCTCTGCTCACCATTTGGTTTCTGCAACGTCTCTACATCTATTTCTTCGTTTTCTGCAATTTGGTTATCTTCGTTCGGAGCACTGGCAGCGTTGGTTGAGGACATCCTTGGTTGCGGCGGCTGGTTAGCAGACGGATCAGTTCAAACATAGCACAGCCCCTTAACCAGCAAGAAGGCAGGCAGAAGCACAACGCCACGGACCACTTCGGGTTATTATTATTGATTGCTGGTTGATTCCTTTTTTGCGGGTTGGGGTCTCATTTATCGTGTTTCGCGCGCAAAGATCACTGTCGCGAGCGCAGCCATTTTATCGCAGAGAAAACGCTCAGTCTCCTGGTTAGCAGACACCCTCAGTCAGGATCTTTACGACATCCGAATCATAACGCTCTGTTAAACGGCACATGGGCACATGGACACATATTCGGCCATTCTCCACCGTTCAACCCGCCAGCTTTGCCCCAGTCAATCGATGGATCACTCTTCGAGCAACCTCGTCCCTTCCACTCTCTATGTCTCCGAACGTCTGTCTCAGTGAATACTTCTCCTTTCCAACCATGGCTATCACCCGAAATTGACCCATAGCCGTCCGTTCGTGATTGAACACAGGAGATGGAATCCCATTCCGTGTACAATAGTCTATATAGTTTAATTTATCATAATAAAAGTCAGTAATCAGTCAAATCGTGGTGTCACAATCCAAGGTACTCACCAGAAAGTGCCGTCACAAACCGTCCACTCTGCCTGGGCCGCTTCCTACTCGTTGATTCTCTTACTACCTCACTTGGCCGTTTTCTCTCATTTTCAACCCCAATTCCCTCTTCTTCAAGACGTGAAGCAGGTAATGGTCGCCCTTGATCGACGTTCACGTGTCTCCCAGCAGGATATGTCCCTGCTGCGTTAGTCAACCCACGAGGATTTCGGGTCTGCTGTTGCTGTTGCTGCTGGCCAACAATGCCCCCACGGGCTGCCGGATAATTGCCTGGTTCATAAGAAGATGTCGAGGCTGACTGATGCGATCTCCGTTCTCCATAACGCGAATCCCACGTTGTAGACTGTCTCTGCGATCGATCAGACATCTTGCGCTCAGTCTCCTGTTTCCCCAAATGATTCGACGACTCCCAGTACCTTTCCCCAGTCATGCTCGGATGGGATTGCGATTCCAACCCCCCTGTAGTGTTCCCTCCCGCCAGGCTCCCATCCATCGGGTTTGCGACTTGTTGCAGCGGTTCTAGGGAGAAAGAGGGTGGATAGTTCCATCCTTGAGGCGGTCCCGTGACGATGGGAAGGTAGGAGGGTAGGGATGGTGGTGGTGGTGGTGGTGGTAGTGGAAGTGAGTACGGATATGGGTTATATACTGACACCTGACTGTCCCCATATTGGTAACCTCCTCCCTCGGACAGAAATCCCGGACCAATCTCCACGGCTGGGTGACTGATATCGACGGAGTACGCGTCGTAGCCGACGGGAGGTCCCGTGAGAATTTCATGAGTCCCTCTTTGCATGTCTGAACTGCCTTCACTACGAATGCCCTCGTGATCCGACTCCCATGGCCGGTGTAGAAATCGTCGGCCTGCCGATGCTTGAGTTCCAACCGGCATAACTGAGCTACGAATCCCATCACATGTCTGTTGGTCCCTGGCGTCAGTCTCGTGATTGAACTCCCCTCGATCGAATGGTAGTTGACCAGACGTGTGCCCAGTCATTCCGTAGGCGTCGTTTCGGCTCTTGCCCGTCGTCTTGTTTCGATCATCCCACCTCGCTTGTTGTCTATATCGATCGCTATTCCGTTCCCTATGCTTGTAATCCGGATCCCAGTAATGTTCCCGGTGTGTCCTGGAGCCAGTAAATTCGTCCCTTTTGATCGGCATTGCATCCACTCTATGAGTGGATCTCCAATTAAATACGTCGTCAGCATTGTAGCCGTGCGGCGGGTCTTCGCCCCGGAAACGAATAAATTCGAATACCCCCTCACGGTAAGCCTTGAGTACGACTGCGAATCGGGCGTCTGCTTTCGTTCGGTATTCAACAGGGACACTGTATTCTCGCTTGAGCGATGGCGAAAACTCCACCTTGAGAATACATCCAACAGCTGTTAGGACGGAAATATTGAGACAATAGCTCAACAGAAATCACATTTATTTGGCTCACCCCCATCTTCATAAGTGTAATCATATATGGGCTGGCCAAGCATCCTGGCTTTGACGCATTCTTGGCTGAGAGAGACAAGTATCGAGCCCGATTTTGCTCTCATCTCTGGGCTGATCTGGTCTTCGACTGTCCTGGTAATTTCTGCAATCCAACCCCCAATATCCTGAGAAATTGCGAGGAGGGCTACAGCCGCCTTTGCATCGGATCTCTTTATAAACTGCGGCTCGACCAGATACGAGCGACCATCCTCAATGCGAGGAAGGTTGAAGCGAACAAGACAACCATGCACTACAAAAAACAATAAGTAAGACTCGGATCTAGAGCTGGTCTCTGATATCGTAGACCTGTGTCCGACTTACATGATAGTTTTGCATTGGACAGGTACGTCCAGGTGATCATCATTCTACTGCCCCGAGCGGACTGGACAGCGGTATTCAGCCAACCTACTGGATTCCCATCACCCAGTGGCTTGAGACCATGGGTCTCCGGAAACGGCCTCGGGAGAGAGTTTGTAAATGCCTGGAGAGTCATGGCATCCAAAGGGATCTGATGCTTTTTCAAGGTAAAATTGACGGAAGTGGCTTCGATGCTGATCTCTTTCTCTCTTGGGTTCTGCTGACTGATTACCTCCATATTCAGGTTCTCGTTCGCATCCCCGTCTAGCTCACGAATGAAGACCATAGCGCTTTTCTGGCCATTAGCGTGTTTTATAAAGTCGATGACCCCTTGTTTGATGGCCACTGCGGCGACGGCGGATTTTGCTTCGCTCCTTGTCGAATATATGTGATGAACCGAGTAGACTCGGCTCGTATGCTGCGATAAGGTAATGCTGAGCGCACATCCTTGCTTCAATCCAGTGAGATCTTCCTGGACCGGTGTTTTGGCCTTCTTTCCTTGTACTATCCCAAGACCGCTTAACAGAAGCTACACCATAATATCGAGATGCTTACCTCTAGGAACGAAGGTTGGCTCCGAGAAGTACAGATAAACGGGCTTGGTTATACCTGCTCTCCACTCCAGACAGCAATCCGAGATGGCTTTGACGTTTGGGTCGTCGATATCGATGTCAAATGTATCAGTGAGAGAGACACCTTTACTGTCCTCGCTAGTTTTCAGTTTGGATGAGGCTTCCGCAGAGCCCAACGTCAGTGCTGAACGAGACTTTGCATCAATGTCCCCATATTTGATGAACTCGATGACCCCCATCTCCAAGGCAACGGAAGCTGCACGCTCTCTCGCGTCTGGTCTTTTGGAAAAGCAGGGCCCGGATGTATAGGAACGCTTTCGTCCGTTGGGACGAGTGACGGTCAAGATGCATTCGAGAGCTACAATCAAAGGACATTAGATCCGGGTGATCCAATTTCCATGGAGATGAGGACTACTCACACTCTGGTCCGCGATCTTCCTTGTATTCGAACGAAACTGCATCGCTGGTTTCCAACACACGCACGCATGTCTCAATGATTGTAGCAGTCGCTTGAAGAGGTACATTGCGAGATATATCGAAAGTATCTTCTTCTGGGGTAATTGTGTGTGAATTTGTTGCTAATGTCAGACTGTTTCCCTCCAAGGTGCGATATTCTTGTGGATTGTCCTCGAAGGCATAATGGTTGAGGGGTATTGCGCCTAGTTTTCCCAACTCCATGGTAATCATCTCGAAGATAGACTTCACAGTGGAATCATTGTCGACACCATGACCCTGTCCTTCGTTCCAGTCAATGACACAGGACATGTCTTCGGAGGGCGTTTGGCTCGGTAAATCGTCTGATTTGACATGTGGATCTGTAATTATTCGAAGCACTTCCATGGTGTCTCATTGGACTCCTTTGATGGTGAGACGTTCCAGAACGGACAAGGCGGCGTAGTGGTCGGGTTCAGCTTTTATTCCCCAAATAGGCGACCACACCCTCTATGATAAGAAAATTCGGATGGCAATGAATTATACGCCCTTGAACTCAGAAGGTCTCTTACACCTATAGGGGCTACTAAAGAATCTCCTGGTAATACTAATACTTTAATACATGGATGATGGATGGAAGGAATGCCGTTTGGACAAATGGTGACAAATGGTAGAGAAACGGCATCTAATATGACTAAATTGGGTTTCCTTTGCGAGTTGATTGCCTAACCAAGTCCGACTTCCTTTGGCACCTGATTTGGGTGAGCCACAAAGCAAGGAACAACTTGTTAACCAACCAAACCTTTGGCCATTTCCTTGGGGCCTAGCTACCCATAAGAACAGCTTTCAAAATGTCAGACGAATTCAGCGACGACCTTTCCGATCCGACGCCTTCCCCACCACCAGCCCGCTCCTCTTCCAAGGCCCACAACAACACAAGGAAAGGAGCTGCTACGCTCGCTGCAGGAAGAGGAAAGACGAACGCGAGCAACAAGCCCCCCGTTCCTGTTCATCGGAAATCCAACTCTGCTGTTTCTGGCTCTGGACTAGGTCACTCGCGAACGCACTCACAGGCTAACTCGGTGACGATGTCCATACAATCAGGGAGCCATGCAAAGATTGCTACGATTAGTAAGCGACATTCACCCTCTCAGAGTAATAGCGCTGGAAGCCAGAGTGGCTCCGATTTGAGCTCACCACCATCCGAAGAAGAGAAGGAGCCCACCAGACCAGATGATGGAGACGAGGACGAGGAAGAAGACGAAGACGAAGATGAAGAAGAGGACGAGGATGAGAATGGTGACGGGGACAAAAATGCGGTCATGCCTATTACAGCTGGACGAGCTGGGCGTGTCGCCATGTCTCAACGATCTACGAGACGGAGTTCATCGACCCGAGGTAGAGGCACGAGATCTAGTCGAGGTGTCATACCGGCCCCGATGTGGGAGTGGGCCAAAAAAAAGAATTATAAAAAGCCAAAAGCGTCCCAATCGGGCGACGATGACGAGGACGACGAAATGGAGAATGTCGGCGATGTTTTAGGGCAATCTGTCACCGATTCTAGCATCCTAACGGATAAACCTCTACACTTGAGTAGCAAGGCTAACTCTCAAGATCTGGAGGACGTGGAAGACGACGTGCAGGATGAGGAAACAATTGAGAAGAACTTTACAGATCATGGCGCAGGGAAAACCGAAATAATAAAACACGTTACGGAGGATGGTGAGTCTCGGGCCCGTGTACCTCCACTGGCACTCTTTAATCTCAAACGAGGATAGGTCTCGATAACCGACAGAGTCAAGAACCCAACGACGACGACGACGACGAAGAAGAAGAAGACGCTGAGAACGGTGATTTAGAGATGACTGTGCCTTCTGTGAAAGTAGAGCCACCACCCTCTACGGTCTTCTCTCCAAAGGCGCTCCCAAGTACACTCTTGGATATTGGGGACCTCGACTATCAGCGTGAAGATGAGTTAATGAATGCAGAGGATGATATAGAGGGAGATATCGACTTGGAACTACATGCCGCAGATCGACAAGACGCGTTGGACGCTCTGGCTTTACTAGAACTCAAACTAGCGATGATTCGGCAACGATTGTTCCAGGATAAAATGGACGAATTGGGACGAGAGGAAGATATGATCCGTAATGGTGCGCTTATAGTGACTGGAATATTGAAGTGCCTGACTAATTGGCAAACCAGGTACTCATCCGGAGCTCCTGCATACAATTTCAGAACTCGATAAAAGGAGAGAACGTCGCATTCATCTTGCGGAGAATAAACGCAAGCGTGACTTGGAGCTCGCGTCCAAGCTGCGCTCTCATGACGAGGACGGGATCTGGAGCTGGTGGGGAGTACGTATTCCTTAACTATACTCCCTCGCGACTTGTTTTTTACCTTTTGTTGCAGATACAAAAGGATATGCTGCAATCCACCATGATAACGGAGGCATCTCGCAAAAGAAGGAAGATTGAGCGAGATCGCCGAGCACTCCTCGATCCGATACGACGGACGCTCGAATCATTTCCTCCGGAGCCACCAAAAGCAGTTAAGAGTCAGCATTTGATCCCTTCCTTGAAAGAGGTCGTGTCCGTCGCACTGCGGCATCCATATGCCCGTCTACCCCATTCATTCATTAATGAACGCCCGTCTACTCATTCAATACCGAATGGGAGCAATAAGGGCCCCGTAACGCAATCCACCAATCCCAGGACATCACAGGGACAAACTACCCCATTGATGCCCACTATGTCGCAGTTAACAGAAGTGGAAGTGCAGGACGACTTAGAGATCCTCCTCGAATACAGAAGGCCATTCGAGGACATAGATGTCGCCTCGCATGGTGGCCATCATCCTACCTTTGTTCCGCCCGGAGGGGCGGGCTTCGATGCTCCTCCACCTTCTGGTCCCCATGGGAGGGTGATTAGCGAACACTCCCGAAATACGTACGAAACCGGAAGGAGAGATGTTCAATCCTTTCCTGATCATGTCAACCCTCAGAACCGTGGCGTCTCTAGTGCCAATGCAACCTTTGGCGGCGGCACTACAAATGGTAGAGATCGTCCACTTGATCAGGAGAAAATACAAACATCCAACCGAAACTATCCTCATAGTCACGGTCATGGTCATTCATCACTTTCAGGACCTAGCTATCCTTCTCACCCGCGATCGTCCAGCCAAGTCCCCAATCAATCCCCGGGTCTTGGTTTTCAGGTTCTTCATCGAGCACCGGAGATGTCTAGTACGTCTCTACCGATCCAGAATATGCCATTACCTCCTGCTCCGAGCACCCTTCCGCAGTCCAATGCAAATAAATCGATTCAAGGAGGACCAGGCGTGGCCACCGGGCATAGTGGATCTACAACACATTCTCAACACTCTAGCTTTTCCTGGGAACCAGGAAGGAAAGAACGGGAGAGGGAACACGAGGGACACGGAGGTCGAGATAGACACAACGTCACGTCCTGGAAAAATTCAGTGGCGCCTAATTCTTCGTACGTTCCTGCTTCAGCTGGTTCTACCTCGTCGCATGGAGGACGGAGCCATTCCCACTCTGTGTCTCATCACTTTCATCCTGCTCATAGCCACAATCAATCACAACACATGAGTAGCCGCCCACATACTCACACAGTGCAAGTTCACCACCATTCTCAACCGCACCCCCATCATCCAACCAGCAGTCATCTTCACGTCATACACAACCATGCACCCATGGCTCCCCCAACCGAGTTATCCAAATCCAATGCTCCTTACAGACACGAGACCTCTATACGACCAGGATATCAAGCAGAAAAGGGAAATAGGACAGAAACGACGACCAGTGCCTGGAAGGGTTCTGGATACGAGGAAGGCGATTCAAACCGCCCTAGATCATCGTACTCGAATGGCCCAGACAAAGACAACGATAGAGATTTCCACAGAAATATGCCTCCCAGCTCCGCCTCTCTACTTCCGCCTCTCACCCATCCGCATGAACGCTCGGCGACGACTTCAACTTTCCATCATCCCTCTCACAACGTCTTCTCTCGTGACTCTTGGAGTGAACGTGAACACGAAGACCGCGAGAGGTATCAAGGACGGGAAAAGGAGTTGCAGCGTGGCCATCCTAGCAGCGCTACCACTTATGCGACGGTACCTAGTTCAGATAGATATTCAACATCTACTCAACAGTCAACCAATCAAGCTATTCATCCTAATTTGTCGCGTTACCAACATCAGGGACCATCACGAACTGGCAGCTCAATTGGATACTCTCCACCTCTCAGTGCTTCCTCGATCTCTCGTAGAGCGTCACCTCCCCCTCTTCTTCCACCGGTACCGAATACATCTCACCGTTACACAAGTACAGCTGCTGGATCGCGTCATTCTCCCACTGCTGCTTCTTCAGAACCATCGGATATCCTTCCAAGTACTGTGCCATTTCACACGCAGCCTGGAACGCCAGACCTTCATTCATCTTCAAATCCTCTCAACCTTTCCGGCTTCAATCCATGGAGCGCCCCACCTAGGGCCACAGCACGGCCTTCCACCGCAGGATCACCGACGCTGCTACCTGGGCAAACACAAAGCACAAAGGCAACCTCTTCGATGATCTCGAGCACTGCCGCCAACTCACTTTCACCGCACAGAACGTCAACATCGCCAGTCCTCCCGAGGCCCCAACCATCCATTTCGCCAGCACCGAGACCGTCTCTCTCCCCTGCCCCTCGACCGCCGTCATCATCGTCTATACATTCAATTTTACAGCCCCCCCTACGTGAAACAGCCCAAAGCTCTCATGGTAGCAGCTCGAACACCTTTCCCCCTTCAAAACGACTCTCCAATGATTCTGCATCTATGGAAGTCGATCCGATTCAGCCCACAGTTTCGACTCATTTTGGTCTCAATCCTTCTTCCAAGTAATCATGAAACTTCATCGTAGTGGTTTCCACGTATGATATGAGAGGTAAAGTTTGTGGCAACTGTGTAGGACCGAGCATGTTAGACTTGTTCACCCCCCCCTTTCGTGTTTCAACTCATTGGAGGTAATAGTGAATACTTATCGCCTTTGAATGTCAGGTAGCTGTCCCAAAAAAACTCTGATCTGCGGATTACAAATTTGACAAAACATGAAAAACGACTCTTATTCCAGCACCATCCACCTCGGTAATTTTATTGTGGGCGAATCGGATACCAAGAACAAAAGAGCTGCTTAGCATCATACACCCCCTTGATGCTTTGAAGGCGAGAATAGTTCGAACCGAATAGCGTAGCGGCTGCGTCGATTGAGCGAGAGTCAGAGGGTTCTGTGAGCAGTTTCGGATCAGTATCATTGCCACAGGAGCTGTAAAATGGTTTCCACTGACCATAGTTGCCGTATCCTGTATCGTCCTCTCTCCTGACCTGCCCCTTAAAGGTATCCCTGAGGAGTTGATCCGCTTTCACCTTCATCTCCTTGAGCCGTGCTCTTGCTTCTGCAGTCGCTGCTGGATCATCAATAGAGTCGTCCCAAGAGATAATCAATGTTGCTGCAGGAATCGGGTATCGCATTCGAAATGCTGTTGAGTCCGCGGCAACTCTGGACTGGACAGCCAGATTGTGGTACTCCCAGAGGAATCCCATGACGACGCCGTGACAATTGCTTGTCGGGTTCCTAGCCGTTTCAACCAGATTGTCGTAAATCTTCTTGGCCAACTCGGCTGGAAGAGATGCCCGAGAGACACTGGTGAGGATGATGTTCATTCCATACTTCACCGATCTATTCTGAAGAGCATTTAGCTCCTCGTAAGGGATCATACGAGCGAGGTCGGCAGTAGGACCTTGGAAGGAGTTGGCCATTTTCCTTGAAAAGTGAAGTAATATCGTACATACCCAGCTCGAGAAGAAGCTTGAACCTTTCCCTACCTTCGCCTTCCTCCCCATTGAAAAAGACAAGGACGGTAATGTCTGATGAGCCAGAAGATCCCGTAGCGATTGTGGACATCAAGACACCTTCCTTTGGGCCCGATGTAGCGTACCATATCTCGAGTGCGGCGGTGACCTCTTTAATCCTCTCAGAAGGGAACATGATGGGTCCAGCGAAAACATCTCGGCGCTGAGGATGAAGCGTGAACACAAACTCGGTCACACACCCAAAGTTTCCACCGCCACCTCTGATGGCCCAGAAGAGGTCAGGATTGGACTCTGCGGATACTTGGTGGATGGTTCCGTCAGCAGTGACGATCGTAGCCTTTTCTATGAAATCAGATATGAAACAATATGTGCATGTTTCGTGATTCTGACCTGAACGAGGTGGTCTATCGTCATTCCATATTCACCGGTTAGCCATCCGAACCCTCCTCCGAGACTGAGCCTATGAACGAGGATACGAAGTGAGTACCGGGTTTCTGCTCCTGATAGGCATATACTCACCCGCCCACCCCCGTATGGTTGACGGTCCCACCGACGGCCGCGAGACCATAGCGAATTGCTGCTTTATCGACGGCCTCCCAGTTGGCGCCACCGCCCACGTATGCCAGCCGGGCTTCCTCGTTGACTTGAACGGTAGAAATGTGTCTAGATAGGTCGATCACGATACCTCCCTCGATACTCGATGCGCCTGCAGTACTGTGTCCTCCTCCCCGGACGGTGAAGGGAATGTTGTTGCCATCGTCTGAAGAGATGAATTTGATGACGTTGGAGACATCTTGTGTGTCCTTGACGAATGCAACGAGCGCTGCGTTGCGTTGTGCGTTTTTGGCAAATCGGGCGAGTGCAGATGGGTAGTCGGGATCGGAGGGGACGACGAGATCGCCCTTGAATCCAAAAGACAAGATAGAAGATTTGTATTTATCTGAAAGTGTAGCCATTTGATTGCTGTGGCAGACAGACCGACTTCCAACGCCCGATTATATACGTCAATGGTCGGCGACCAGAGCCGTATTACATACCAATCCCCGAAGAGGATTTGTAATTCGCAGTAGGTCTTCTATTAGAATGACGCTTGACAAACCCACGTACGTACGCGAGCCGCTCTGTCAGTCGCTGCGGTACGCGGTTTGCAGTCTGCGGGCCACACCAATGGCGTTCCTTACATAATATGGCCCTGGGTATGGAGAACTTGCTCATTTAAAAGGTTAATGTGATACTACAAGACCGTCCGTGTTCGAGAGGCGCCCGTAAGCGCACCTGCTTGGTACCTTGTGAATTCTCAACTCCTCTTTTCATCTCGTCTGGTCTATTGGAGGGGTTTCTCCATAAACATACCTGTTTCTCTGATCCTTGGGGGTAAACTCCAATATGTGGTTAACCTAAAGCTCTCTCCGCATACACTAAACAAGCAAGTGGATGCCAGCCACAAGTAGCCGGTAACTCGCACAGGATAAAATGTCAAAATCCAATTTTTTTTGGGTGGGATTCCACAACAACAGTGAGAGCATACATATCCATTTGTTCAGACAAGACGACCACCTTGGTCCATGACAGTAAATCGAATGAGCTACAATTAGGAGATACCGCGATAGAACGAGGCCCTGGTAGCCGAGCGATCGTCAGGAAGATGTATATGAGAACGGAAAGAAATTTGGTCGACTTACATGACCCTAGCACGTCCATATTGGCCAGAGGTGAACTGATACATGCATCTGGGAGAGAGAGAGATGAAGATTTGTCAATCGGTCTGACTGGGCAACTGGAGTGATGAACCCTCTCACTGGTCATAGCTATAATCCATGTAGTTCTATAAGAATTTTCAAAATCAGTGCTCCGTGTTGCTGGATAAGGGAGAGATTGTCACATACGTGGATCGAATCGGGTCCGCCACCGGTACAGGTGTCCTTGTAGCTAGGGCAACCTCCAGTCGATGTTAGTTGAGGAGGAGTGTCAGAGACGTAGTCGCCTGAACCAGAGCAGGAGTTGCCCTGGAAAACATGATAGAGTCCGAGCTGCCGATGGTGAGCGGAGTGATCGAGAGGAGGGAGAGGTATAGAGAGAGTAGACGTACCCAATGGCCGACCTCGTGAGTGAGCGTCTTTCCTTGGTTATAGTTGGTCTTGGCTGAAAAATGCGACTTTTGTTAGCATTGAGACGATACGAGATTGAAATCTGTCACGTACTGCCGCCTGGGACGCTGCTATAGAGCATGACGACACCGTCATTGTAGGGGGCATTCGAGTATCTCCAGGGGAAAGCGGAATATCCGAGGAAACCGCCTCCGACGCCGACGCTATAGACGTTGAGTACGTTTCGACCACCAACACGGAGCGACCTCTTCATCGAAGCTTCCGCCGCCGTGTCCTGGTCTGCGTAATAGAACCAGTTTGAGTTTCTGGTGCGAGTGACGCGGGAGAGTGTAAAGGTGAACCCAGAGCCTGCGTAGTGAGCATTCATGGCGCTGATGGCTAAGAAGAAGGATCGGATCAGAGTGAGTTGTTTGTGTATCTGGTGACGAGAGAGAAGAAACATACAGGACGAAATTGCAGCATTTGATAGATAGCCTCCGGAAGAGGTGGTGGCAGCGTAGACGACATGCCAAACTAGGAATGGATGAGCATGTATGCGATTCGAGAATAAGTTGAGTTCGACATACCAACAGTGATAGGAGCGGCACGCTCGAGGTCAAAGTCTGTCTCGTTTCTACCTGCTGAGCCGAGATCGATGCGGAACTGTTCTTCGATTGATCTTGCATCTTCCTCGGAGACTTCGTTACCGCAGGATCTAAGAAGAAGGGGAGCAGGCGAGTTAGGAAAGTGGCTACGGTACGACTGGGGACTGGACGTGCCTGTGGTCGGTCTCGTTTGGAGAGAGAGGGGCAGCGGAGACGGTATGGAGAAGGAAGAAGAAGAGAGAGAGAAGCAAGAGACGCATC
>WSTS01000401.1:0-13911 GCA_019627755.1 Serendipita sp. 411 | reverse complement strand
GAGTGTATCGCATGCACTGGGATATGTGATGGTATACGAGTCGACTGGAAATTGGAAGGGTAGTCATGGGCTATGGGAGTATTGCTACTCCCAGTTACATGAGGACCTGGGACCACGGCATCCTGATACAGTCACAACAATGAACAATCTCGCTTTCACATTACGAAGTCGTGGTCAGCTGGAAGAGGCAGAGAAGATGCAGCGAGAGGTACTCGTCCTGCGAACGGAGATCCTGGGACCACGACATCCTGATACAGTCTCAGCAATGAACAATCTCGCTTTCACATTACGAAGTCGTGGTCAGCTGGAAGAGGCAGAGGAGATACAGCGGGAGGTACTCGTTCTGCAAACGGAGATCCTGGGACCACGGCATCCTGATACAGTCGCAGCAATGAACAATCTCGCTTCCATATTACGCAGTCGTGGTCAGCTGGAAGAGGCAGAGAAGATGCAGCGAGAGGTACTCGTTCTGCAAACGGAGATCCTGGGACCACGGCATCCTGCTACAGTTAGAGCAATGAACAATCTCGCTTCCATATTACGCAGTCGTGGTGAGCTGAAAGAGGCAGAGAAGATGCAGCAAGAGGTACTCGTTCTGCAAACGGAGATCCTGGGACCACGACATCCTCATACAGTCACAGCAATGAACAATCTTGCTTTCACATTGCAAAGTCGTGGTCAGCTGGAAGAGGCAGAGAAGATGCAGCGAGAGGTACTCCTCCTGCGAACGGAGATCCTGGGATCACGGCATCCTGATACGGTCACAGCAATGAACAATCTCACTCTTACATTACAAAGTCGTGGTCAGCTGGAAGAGGCAGAGAAGATGAAGCGAGAGGTACTCGTTCTGCAGACGGAGATCCTGGGACCACGGCATCCTCATACAGTCTCAGCAATGAACAATCTCGCTTTCACATTGCAAAGTCGTGGTCAGCTGGAAGAGGCAGAGAAGATGCAGCGAGAGGTACTCCTCCTGCGAACGGAGATCCTGGGATCACGGCATCCTGATACGGTCACAGCAATGAACAATCTCACTCTTACATTACAAAGTCGTGGTCAGCTGGAAGAGGCAGAGAAGATGAAGCGAGAGGTACTCGTTCTGCAGACGGAGATCCTGGGACCACGGCATCCTCATACAGTCTCAGCAATGAACAATCTCGCTTTCACATTGCAAAGTCGTGGTCAGCTGGAAGAGGCAGAGAAGATGCAGCGAGAGGTACTCCTCCTGCGAACGGAGATCCTGGGATCACGGCATCCTGATACGGTCACAGCAATGAACAATCTCACTCCTACATTACAAAGTCGTGGTCAGCTGGAAGAGGCAGAGAAGATGAAGCGAGAGGTACTCGTTCTGCAGACGGAGATCCTGGGACCACGGCATCCTCATACAGTCTCAGCAATGAACAATCTCACTTCCACATTGCAAAGTCGTGGTCAGCTGGAAGAGGCAGAGAAGATGCAGCAGGAGGTACTAGTTCTGCGAACAGAGATCATGGGACCACATCATCCTGATACAGTCTCAGCAATGAACAATCTCGCTTTCACATTACACAGTCGTGGTCAGCTGGAAGAGGCAGAGAAGATGAGGCGAGAGGTACTCGTTCTGCGAACGGAGATCCTGGGACCACGCCATCCTAGTACAGTCACAGCAATGAACAATCTTGCTTTCACATTACACAGTCGTGGTCAGCTGGAAGAGGCAGAGAAGATGCAACGGGAGGTACTCGTTCTGCAGACGGAGATCCTGGGACCGCGGCATCCTGATACAGTTTCAGCAATGAACAATCTCGCTTCCACATTACACAGTCGTGGTCAGCTGGAAGAGGCAGAGAAGATGCAGCGAGAGGTACTTGTTCTGCGAACGGAGATCCTGGGACCACGGCATCCTGGTACAGTCACAACAATGAACAATCTCGCTCTCACATTAAAAAGTCGTGGTCAGCTTGAAGAGGCAGAGAAGATGCTGCGAGAGGTACTTGTTCTGCGAACGGAGATCCTGGGACCACAGCATCCAGATACACTCCTGACGAACAAACTCCTTTGTGATCTGTCGTCAACGTGACAAATCTGCTGCTCATATATCGAGGGCCGAGTACGAATATCACGAGGTCGACGAATGAAGACCGTCGATATGACACTTTGATCGCTTAGGACGTCGAACAAGCTCGTTCCTTTTCGTTTCTTGTTTGTACATCTTTTGGAGAGACATGCTCACTTTTGCCTTTCTCACTCATCCACTTATTTGGTCAAATAGAATGTAAAGTATACGTGTAGCTGTATTTATGCAAGTATTTACGTATCTGTGGAAACACGATTATCAGAGAAAATGTTGTTGTTGTCGTTGCTGTCCATCGATTTGACGAGGCGGGACCACGAGAAGGGAAACGGGGGGGAAACAAAGAGAGAAAGAGGGTGGGTGGGGGGATATGGACAGTCTATATACGAAGGTTGAGAATCGAAGAGCAGAGAGAGAGAAAAAGAGACGAGAACCAAAGGAGAGTAAGGCTACGAGGGTGGAGGAACATAGGGAAAAGAGAATGGTACAAAGAACAGGGCAAACGAAGAGTATACTCGTTGCAGTTGTAGTTGAAGTTTTCGTTGAGCGTTCCACCATCCCCGACGTCGTCTTTCGTGTATCTCGGAGCAACGTACATAGGTTACGTACGCAGCCGAAAGGAAGCGAGGATAGGATAGATGCTTTCTCTGTCATCGAAAGAAGCGAAGAATGCAGAGCGAGCGAGGGAAGAAATGAACGTAAGAAAGGGAGGATAGGGATAGTGAGAAGAGGGAGGAAGCTCGAATGGGCAATGCCAAAAAAAAAACAAGGACATCAGTTGTCGCGAGCGGATCGTCATGTGATGTGGACCTGGAAGAATGTCGAATTGAATGCGAATTATTGAATGCGAAGACGAAGACGAATGTGAACACGGATATGAATGCAGTGGGGCGTTCTTGTTTGCTTGGCCGAACGCTCATCTGGCCGTCATCCTCGAAACAAAAAAGGACGAAACGACCTAACCGACGAGGACGAGAAGCGAATGAACAAAAAAAGAAAGGCCGAATAAGAGGGTGTTCGTTTGATTCGATTCGATTTGATTTGATTCGAGAACGAGAATGGGTAATGTGATCCACATTATGGACCAACCAACCAACCAACCAATCATCTATTCCAAACATTCACCGTCAGCCCAAAAGTTCCAAACCACAACCGAGCGAGCGAAACGCACCTCTGTTCAGTTTAGCTAGTGAGGGCCAGATCTTTATGCAATGACACAGTTGCCGTTCCTAATCGCCGAATTATCTTCGTCGACTGGGATATCGTCCACCTCTGGGACACCAAAGACAGCCTCGATTACGTTCGTGAAGAATTCCATTTTCTCGGGGATGAGATAGTCGGGATGAAGGACGAAGAGAGGGAGATACGCAGGAGCAGAAGGGCGGCGAAAGGGCAAAACGTAGGCCGTAAGCAGAGCTAGAGCTAGAGGAGACTCTCTCTGGAGGTGAGAAGGTGGGTGGGAGTTTATAAAGAGTGAGAAAGAAAAATCGAGGACGAGCAAGACCTTCCGATTTCGGATGGGGGGCGCACTACTATCGAGGGATGGGTAGAATAATTGATAGACGGATAGACGGGTAGAATTAGAGACAAATAGAATTGGAACGGAATGGAACCTGTCGTTCATCGTATATTGCTCGTGCTCGGCTCGTCCTTGAATCCGTGCAGAGGGCTGACGGCATCCCGCCCTGCCCTTTTACCCATCAATTAATGCCGCCTTCATCGTTTGTCGTTGGATGGATGGACGGGTGGGATTGTCGTTGTCGTTGTCGATTTGGCCGAGGAAGATACGCGTTGTACTCTTGTATAATTGAACCGGTTCGGCTTGGCTCTATTTTCTGCAGACAGGCAGGCAGCTGTCACAAGCCACAGGTCCAGGTCCAGATCCCGAGACCCTTGTAGTACTCTTGAGGTTGTCGGTTGGTCGGTCGAATTGAAGTCCCCCAATGTCCACGAGAGTGGCCAAGGGACGAGTCGCCAAAAGGGATAGGGAGAGGGAAAAGGGAAGAGAAAGGGGAGGGATCCCGCTGAAGAATATCCGGAGTCAGTATAGATGAGTGTACGTAACGTACGTACCTGTACATACGGATATTGATGCGAGCGCGCCCCATGTGCTGTAAACAACCATGCCGCTCGTCTCGTGAACTCGTGAGTTCGCCTCTGAGCTTTTTACTTTCTGTTCACTATCTCGGTTCTCCATGAAGAGCCTGATACTATTCGGTACCATTCCTACGAAATTGTTGTATCAGTCAGTCGGTCGGTCGGTCGATCGATCATCCGCTCTTTGGCGTCGAGTAAGTAGACAAGAGGCTCGGCGGCAAAACGATGGGATACTTGGTAAGTCGATTTCATCGTGAGTATATTACCTGTTTTTTTTTTTTTTTTTGCCGGCGCAGGCCCAGCGTTTCCAACCTCTGTGTCGGATGACTGATATGATGGCTCCCAAATCCGGACGAGGGTTTGTACTCTTGTACACCTTTTCGAAAAACTCCTCAAATAAACAAAATTATAATCTTCTAACCAATTTATAACACCCAAACGACATCTATAATAAATTTTTCGTTTTTATTCGCCAATGTGGAGAGGTTCAAAAAAGGGGGATTGGAGTTGAGGGTGAAGGGTGGTGAATAAAGGATGACCTGGCTTATTCCGTTTATGGATGTTGTTGTTGTACTCGTTCTGGTGTGTGTAATCGACGATCGATCGAGAATCAGAAATCGAGGAACAGGTACAAACGATTGTATGGAGATACCATGTATGGATAGATGGGAGGAGGGCTGGAAGTGACGGGATCCGAGGACGGGACGGAACTGAACACGTCTGTCGGTTTGCATCCGCATCCGAGACATACGAGTCGGGAATCCTGGGCGCATATACCCGACGCGACACAACTCTCGCGCGCCTTGCTAGGAAGCACACATACACACACGCTGGATAAAGAGAGGAGAGAAGAGTGGGCGCGCGAGGGATACGAGTGAGAGTGTGTGAATGATTGCCTTTGCAAGCATATAAAGCTAGCACATTCCTCCCCTTTGCCCTCCCCTCCCCCTCTCCCTCCATCCATTCCATTCCATCCACGCCTGCATCACTCGTCTCATCGCCTTGTCTTGTTCTTCTTGCTCTTCTGTCTGTTAGCCTCCGACGCCTCACCTACCCAACGTTCGCATTCGCCTCGCCTCGCCTTACTCGCCTCCACCGGGTCTAGGATATTTCCAGAAGAACAAGAAACCAAGAACAAGAAGAACAAGAGGCTATGTATATTGCAAAGGAAATAGGCTTTGTACAAGGAGCGAGACGCACGCACGCCCAGAGTAGTATGGGTTCCCTAACACCCTCTACGCCAGATGGCAATGATAGGATCTAGGCCATATGCATATGGAACATCGGAACGTATACCCGGACTAGAACAATATGGTATAATTCGGGTACAGTGATCTTGCTTGTTCTTGTTCTTATTCCATGGAGTAAGGTAGGCAAGTACGGCAGCACGCCATAAATGCAACGCCACCAGTTCCCGATGAGAGCGGACCATTACCAAGAACGAGTAATATATTATTACTTATTTACTTACTATTTAATTGCTGCGTATGGGTCGCTCGGCAGATGGACGGACGGAGCAGCCGCGCGACTACATCACATTCCATTTTGGGCCATGGCGTCGTCGTCGTCGGTCGCCCCGCCCCGGCTTCACTCCGCTGGATGGATGGATGGATGGATGGCTGCCTTTCCCTCTGGTCGTCTTCGTTCTCGATGCAGCCAAGCAATCACGTACACCTATCACACAACCATTCCGATTCTCATATTCTCATCATCCATCCTTGCCCAGACTCTGTCTACGTCTTCCCATCTTCTCGTCTTCCGTTCATCCGACTTTTCCTTTCGGTCCTCCTTGTTCTACCACACTTTTCATCTATCCAAACAGAAATTATCCCAATAGTTTATGCGATTGATTGATTGATTAAAAAAAAAAACAAGGTAGCGCGCGTGCAATCAATGTCAGTCTGCCTCCGGGCTGGCTAGGAGGAGGTTTGGCGAACAGCTGTTCACCCTTGTCGTCTTGTCGTGATCGTGTCGCTCTCTCTCCTTTCTCCCTCGCTCCCTCGCTCTTTCGTATGGCCGGGGCCATGGCCTTGATGCCTTGCCCTCGATTTCCTAATCGGGACGCTTTCATCTCCCTCGACCGCCATGAAAAAAATCCATCGATAAATCAACCATTACTCTAGAATCCATAAATCTGGGTGAAATGGAAAGAATCTAGATAGTCGGATCAGGAGAGAGTGAGAAGAGTGCGTCCCGCCATTGGAATTTGCAAAGATTTTGTTAGAGGCGCGCCCACTTTGAGGCTTGTCCTTTGAGAACAAGGGTAAGGCCCAGGGGCGGATAAGGCGGAGATTGTTTTGGGTCAATGTATTCACTATATTATTATATGTATATTATATTGTATTCAATACATTGTGCAATTCACTTGTCAAGGCCAATACAGTTTCCAAACTAGGTATGGGTTGTCCTCTGAGGACTGGTCGGTAGGTGTACGGTATATAATCTCTCGCATTCCCTCGCTGAAATTGTCTCTTCACGTCGCTCTCTTCTGCAGCAACTCCCACTCCCACTCTTCAGCCTTACTAGCCAACTAGCCAAACTAGCCCTCTCGTCTCGTCTCGCTCGTCTCGACGCATTCACGCTCCAACTTCCGACTCTACCCTACTGCGCCAGCTATCACCCACAAACAAACACAATGGAATTCTTCACTACGATCTCTGAGATGCTCATGGGTTCCCCCATCGAAGATGACGTCCCAGTCGACCAAGATAGCAGCACCACCAATGGAAACTGCGTGATCGCTTAGACGAGACAAGGACAGGACAGACATAGAAGATTTGGCTAGTTACTATGGCTGACCCCAGCCTACTCTCTGGCTTCTTTCGGTGAGTCTCCATACTCTCTCCCTTTAATTTACTGGTTATTAACTCTTTGCCGTGTAGTGCTCTTTTCTTGTATGGATTGCTTTCGCCCGCCTTGTGGTGACTGCCCCTTCTCCTCTCCCGGTCTCCCTCTCTCCCACTCTTCGACTTCATCTCCACCTCCATCTTCCGACTGACTGACTGCCATGACTCTCTCACGTCCTCGTCGTCCCCCCGTTTCCTTCTATTCTCCCTAGAGGAGACATAGAAGCCTCGGGTGGATGTCCTCACGAATGGATACGATTCGGGTCTGTCTGGCTTCGTCGTCGTCGACTTTCGATTTCGACCTTACCGGCACATCATTTGTTTCGCCAACCAACCTGCATCGGGCAGTAGCTACTGCTCTTTGCTCTTTTTACACACACACCGTCTACGTTACAACATACAACAAATCATACACATATACATACACACTCGGACTTTCGACGTGCTCCACTACCAAAAAAAAATCGACACGTCCCACCAACTTTTTTGGTTTTTGTTTCATGTACACACTTTTGTTTCCCTTTTTTGTTCCTTCTTTTGTTTTTTGTGTTTTCGTTCGTTGGTCGTTTGTTTGCCCACTAGACTATTCCGCAACCTCTAGCCCCGACCTCGATCCCGATCCCGATCCCGTCATCCCGACCTCGATCCCGACCCGACAAACTCACTCCACCTTCGAAATTTCCCCCATCATATATCATGCATCCCACTTCACTCCTTCGCCATCCACTCTACATCCACTCCACCTTCCTTACCTCCTTACCTTTCCCTTTTACCCTCGTCTTCGTGTCCTTACCAGTTTTTTGTGTTTTGTGTTTTGTGTCTCGTCTCTTTTTTTTTTTTGGATCGTCTCTCTCCTGTCTGTCTGTCTCGTTTCCAAGTTTTTCTTTGTTCAATATACAATTCAGACGTCGTATGGGTGATTATCCCCCGTCGACGTTTTTTTTACCTCGTCCATTCCCTTTGCGTGTGTGTGTGAATTTGAGTGTTTGAGCATCCGGGATTTACTCATAAGAGTCGGCGACAACGTATGGGAAACTGGATTAGTGCAATATATCCACCTACATACAGGAAGAACCCTATACTCGGATGACAGTGCAGTGTAAGTAGTCTCACGAATCATACAAGGCGAAACTAAACTTCACACGCGAAAAGAACAAAAACAAATGAGAACAAGAGAAACACGGGACGGACCCATATATATCTGTACGAACAGAACCACGAGAGAGACAAAAGTCTCCAAATTAGTTCAAACTAAACTAAACTAAACACAGATGAACGAAATGAAACAAACTGGTCCCATCTTCCATCTTCCACTTCTAACAGACAGACCCGTCATCCCCTCCCTCCCCTTCCTCCCCTTCCTCTCCCGGCTTCTCGTCTCCAAACGCTTTACCGGACCCGTCGTCGAATCCGCATCGGCAACTGTGTACCTTGATTGACTTGACCTTTGATCATCGGTCTCGACACCGCTCTACCCAACCCGAATCCAACAACCGACAACCGACAAACCAAACAAACAATAGAAGAAAGAGAAAAGAAAAGGGTTCAGTACGGGGAACAACAGGAAAACCCCCGCAGCCCGCAGGTGAGAGAGGACTCACAGGGACCGACGGATGACCATCTCCTTTGGAATCGCAGGTTCGAATTCAAACGCTCGAATCAAACAAAACATCATCGCTTTCATCCTACACCCACACACACAACCGTCAACAAAACAAGTACAATCATGAGGGGAAAATGTGGGATGGACGTACTGCATGAGTCCAAACTTGTAGCCGATACAGCTCTTGGGTCCAGTCGAAAACGACATTTGTTGTTGGATCAAACCTGGCATCGTCGATACCGCTTTCGGTGGGTCCCTCCATCGTTCTGGGCTACAAAATCCAGTCAATCAAGATGTTCTACAAAGGAATGGAAGGGAAGTGTGGGGTGGGGGAGAGACTCACTTGAATTCTCTAGCGTCGGGACCCCATACTTCTTCCTGGCAATTGATCGCCCGAATCGAAATCCGTATCCAATCGCCTTTACTGATCCTAAACAGCAAAAACAATAAGTAATAAGCCACCACATCCACCACCACCAAGAAGAGAACATGCGGATACGCACGGGAGATGGTGTCGGACGTTTCCATGCCGATCAGTAAACGGTTTTTCGAACGGGATCACATCGTCCTTTGTCGCCTCGCGTTCGATCCATGCGCCTGGAGAATGTAACCGGAGCATCTCTCTCACTACCAAGTCGAGGTACGGTAACCCGTCGAGTTGTTCCTTTGTCGGATGATCCGTCCCGACCGTGTCTAGTTCTTCTCGTAAACGGGTTTGAACGGCTTGGTCGTTGCTCAACGAGTGGAGACCCCAGGTGACAGCAGCCGCAGAGGTTTCTTGACCTAGAGAGGATCATGGTTAGATGAATATGTAGATTAGGAATGAATGGAGCACTCACCAGCAACGAAATACGTCGAAATCTGTTCACATGCCTCGTCCAAGCTCATCATCCTATCTTTATTCAAGTTTTCCATCGTAGCCCTCGTCAACAACGTCAACAAATCCCTCGTCTCTTCATCCACCGACCCTGCCAAAATCTCTTTTTCCCTCTCTTTGATCAACTTTTTCGCCAGCGTACGTATCATACCATGACACCGTTCAATCTTGTGAGAAGATTCGTCGAGGGTCCATAGTCGAACGAGCGGGATCCAACTCTTCCAGAATAAGAGGGAGAAATTGAGGTCGTTGGTCCCGAAGAGTTCTTCGAGTGCTGGGTACAGTTCGTCCGATTCACGTCCTCTTTCTTTTTGTTCTTCTCCTTTGTCTCCTGGTCCTTTTCCTTGAGAATGACTACCGGTACCGAGAACGTCGAGGTTGATTTGGAAACAAATGATGGTCATCATGTCCAGAGCCGCTCGACCGAGCCAAAGGCTCATATCCAGTACGATCGAATCGTTGTTCTTAATATTTCCATCTTCGGCACCTCCACTCTGATGTTGTTCCTTGTCGATCAGGGAGCGAAAGACGTCGCAGAGGTCCAAGGTCTTGTCCACAAAGACTTCTGTCATTTGTTTGATAGGTGAGACTCCAAAAGCTGGGTTCATGATCCGACGTTGTCGAGAGTGACTATCCCCGTGGGCGATGATGACCCCTCGACCGACAAACGTGCCAAACCACCATCTCGCATAGTCGGGGCGGTGATACAAGTCCGAATTAACGAGGATGTGACTCATCGCTTTGTGGTCGCATGTCCATAGCATACATGTCTATCGATAACAAAGTGTCAGTAAAGTTAGTAAAGAGAGAGATACAGGGAACGACATACGTTCCACGGAGCTCTGATGACCGTTACTGGACCGTATTTCTCAGATACGCGTAGGAACCAGATGTCGGGCTCTGCTCCGTTTGAGGGTGCGCCCGCGATTTGACCTGTAATGATATTCCCGCCTTTGGGGCCCTTTAAATCCATCAACGGAGAGGGTGAAAAGAGGGGTTTAAATATCCTCCACAAGATATCCCTCGTCGCCCATACGAAAAACACAATCAATCCCAGGAGGATACGCGCCAACAACCATAGCATCTTAATCCTGTGCTCGTTGACTCTTGCTGGATGTGGCTTGTTGTTGTTGTGAAGAAGAAAAATGAAGTTTGAAGGAATAAGCACTGGTCGTGGCTGGGATTCAAGCTGTGGACAGTTGTCTTCATGTCTATGGCGGAGTAAAAGGACAAAGGAGAGACAACGATGGCCTAGAAAGGAAAGGCAAATGGTGCTGGGCGGCCGCCGCACCCGCCCTTCTGGTGGCCTCGCCACGCCACTCGAGGGGCCGCCCGCGCGCGACGTCACCTGCGGAAAACCCATTGTTGGACCCGGCCTCTCCCAACCTCCCCAAAGACCTTGACCTTGACCACCTTTCCTTTCCCTCACGAACCCAAACGATTCGAAACGAGACGAGACCAACAGGAGGAGATTTCCCTGTTCATAGTCCTTTTTTAATTCTTTCTTGTGGAGCAACCCTTTCTCTCTCTGCGTCTCTCATAAACGACGAGACGACTACGGGTTTTTAATTTGGAATTGGAGTAACAAGAACCGGAAATGATCCAGTTTTTGAATATCCTGTTCTTCTTTGCGGCCTTCATCTTGCTCTTGCTCGTCTCGATTTCCCTCCCTATCGCGAAGAACATCAAATATTTCTCTCTAAATGCAAAGTTTGAAGCAGGAGTGATTGCCTCTGGTGTCACGGTACGTATCGTCTCCTCCCTCAGACGGGGTTTCCTTACTGACGTCTGTCGTTCGATGGACAGGGTGGAGTCTCGTTTGGCAATTGGGGCTGGTGTACCACTGACCTAGTGGTCAGGTGAGTACCACTGGTAGATTTGTTTTCATTTTTATATTCTAACGGTCTGGTGCAGAGTCCTTGGTATTAGCCATACGGAACCCGGAGAATGTAGCAAACCCAAACTCGGATTCAAAATCGACGACAGGCTCGTCGACCTACTGTATGTATATCTACTCTTTATCGTTTTCTCACTTTACAATCTCACATGCCCTCTTCTAGCCATCTAGAGGGCCTCCAAGACGCCATCGACGACGGACTGACGTTTGCCCTCGTATTGAACCCCATCGCATGCGCTATCGCTTTTCTCGCCTTCCTCCTCGCCATTTGGTATGCCTCGCGGAAAACCCGCTTGTCCGCTTTCATTGGCGTCGGGGTCTCACTGTTGGCCGCCATCCTCACCACCATTGCCTTCATTATCGATATCACCGCCATGAAGATTGCAAAGAAAAACGTAGAGAAGATTTCGGATAATTTCTCGGTCGTGTATGGTCAGACGACGTGGATGACCCTCGTGGCCATGATCCTCCTTTGGTTTGGAGTCTTTTTGTTCTGTATCGTCGGTTTCCGAGGAAGACGCCAGAGGTGAGCTTTTCTCTTCATACTTGTGACGAATATGCTAAAAATTTGACTTTAGACGCAAAGAAACGTACTAGGTAGTATATGATCGCCAAGGACATTACGAAATTCTGTCAATATAGTAGCATATCACGCTTTCAAGTGAATATTACAATGTCTGTATACCCATTTCTCTCTCTATGAGGTCCCGAGAACGCCACCCGTTCAGCCTACTCTCAACCCGAGGAGTACGCCAACGACAAAGGAAGCTCTGGGCTGGAAGTCTGCCATGATAAAGTTGAGTAGCCATTGGAAGGCTGTCTGAATAGTAGGGGGGTTCCGTCGTCCGTCTACCTCGGTCGTATAAAACGTCTGCTTGAAGCGGTTCTCTGCCACACCCCAGTCGACTTTGATCCAGGACAGCTTGTTGAAATACTGGAGGCATCAACGTCAGTCGTACAATAGAAAGAAAGATGTTCGAGTACATACTTGTAATAAGACAAAGATGCCACCGAGGAGGAACGCAGCCGCTTTGAGTCCCTTCTTTATGAATACGCCTGCGCAGATACCGCACACGGTTCCGAATGTGAGTTCATATGGGTTTGCGATGCTCGTCGGAGAGGGTAATGGTGTGTCAGGATCATATGCATTTAGAGGGACGTTTGGCGACGCGTTCGTTCCAGCAGACACGGCAGGCTTCGGTGAGGCTAATAAACATGTTCAAGCAATCATGAATTAAAAGAGAGTAGGTTGAACACTTATAAAAATGGACGTACGTTCGCAGAGTGCAACGGTTTGCCTAAGGTAGGATGTCGTCAATCCCAGGCCCAGTCCCAGTCCGACAGCACCAGCTACTCTAAACCCACGAGATGTCTTGCTTATGGGAGAGAATACCCTATCCGTTCTGAATATGGGTTCATTCTTCCCTATTGATTCCGTCAACGTAACAGTGTGCAACTGTCGCCGTCCTGTTGACCCTAGATTGTTGGCCTGTCGAGAGACAGGTTTAGGATGATGGCATTTACAAGATATATTACGCATGTTCAGACCCAGCTGTCGTGTGCCATAATTTCGAGTAATCGGGAATAGAATCATGATGGTGGTGGTGGTGGCGGTCAAGGTTTCGACCCCGCTTTCACTCGACCCTTTTTTTTTGGCCTTCCAATCGCATTACGGGATGGGACGACGAGCGAAAAATAAACAAGCCGCTCCGCAACCTTTGATGCCGGTGAAAGACGCGACGAACAAACCGTCTGGAAGGAAGCCACTCGCATCACAAAAACCTATTAGTGGGTCGTTGGCGAGCGCAAAACTTACTAGCCGTGGTGGAGGAAAGGCGTCTGAGAAGAGAAAATCGGATTTTGTGGAGGAGGATGTAGATATGGTTCAGAGACCGACGAAAAAGGTCAAGCAGGATGCTGGAAAAGGGTTGGATTGGACGAAGGGAGTGGCTGGCCATCAGAAAGGCGAGACGAAGAAGAAGATGTCGAGAAAACAGAGTCAAGAAGAAGAAGAGGAGGATGAACAGGGCATAGAGGAAGATGAAAGCCCAGAAAGTGATGGATGGGATGGGATTCCTGATAATACCGACTTGACACAGTCCAAAAAGTAAACCTTCTTCATTAAACTCGTGTTTACGTGCTCATTTTCGGCTCTACTATACAACAGGTCGCTATTTCAGGACAGTGATGGCGAAGAATCCGACTCATCGGAAGACGAGGACGAGAATGAGTATGTATGATGTTCTGTGCCAGTTACTCGTCTGATTGATCTCATTAGGGATGGAGAACTCATCGAGGTATCTCGTGGCCCAGATTTTCTGCAAGAGACTTGCTAATTACTTTCGAGGGGTATCAAATACAAGACTTGGAACTTTCAGACGAGGAAGATACCGAGAAAGACGATGACATTGGTGACTCTGAAGGCTCCGATGAGGATTCAGACGCACCCGTGACGGCGAAAAATATGGAGAAACGCTCCAAGGCATTGGAGGTCCGAGCGAGGCAGGAAGAGGAGGATGAAGAACGGGAGAGAGA
>WSTS01000400.1:0-13934 GCA_019627755.1 Serendipita sp. 411 | reverse complement strand
TCCAATGTCGTAAATAGCCAATGTATTTTTCACCAATGGAGATTGCTCGATGGAAGCACGTCGACAAGGCCGTCTACCTCCGAGGCCACACAACAGCTAGAGTAACTGCTAAACCATGTTTTACTATTATGATTCAATATCCATGCTGTCTGTCTATAAAAGTTCCCGACCTACTTTTGTCAGAGTCAGGGTTTGGCTCTTAATGTGGGGCGTCGTAGTCGCGGAGGAAGAAATCAGGCTGCCTGGGCTAGCGCCCAACCAGAGTAGTAATTAGGTGAATTTAGAATATGTGTTCAGTCATTCTCAATATACATATTTGATGATAACTATGGGCTATATAAGATGCCCCACAGTGACTGGGTCGGAGTCTGGGTTTCGTCACGACGTGCCGGCAAATTCGACCCAACACAAAGCATCGTTCATCTTTCTCGAGAGCGTTCCAGCTCTCCGAAAAACCCTCCTCCATCGTTGCAATTAAAGGCTATCGAATCGACAATGTTACCGGATACAATTCATTTTATGTCGTCCGGCAAACTAAGCTGGTGGAGGCTTTAGAAAGGGGTGATGGTCGGGTATGCATGCTGATGGGTTACAAGTCCTCTTTAGCGTCAATCAACGGCTAAAGAAGTAACGAGATCAGATAGTGAAGGGGAGACAGAGGATGAGATTCGGGTATGCAACTCCTTCTCCTGAACTGCTGCGAGATGATTCACCTTGGTTAGGTCAAAATCAATGCAGTGAAACGAAAGCGAGAGAAACTGCGAGAAGAAAGACGATCCAAAAGAGTTCAGGTTGAGCAGTTGATGCTACAGTCAGGCGTAAAATATGAAGACGGCGTTGTCATTAAGTCCGAAGGGACTGGAGCTGAAGGATGGAGCAAGGAATCGGCAATCTTGATTGATAGCGATGACAGTAGATGAGACTGCAACAATAGTAGATGTTGATCCAGACATCATACAACTCCATCGAGCGTGTGCTAATAGTAGTAATTGGACCAACATACGTACCCATAGGCTGCTCGTATGACACTATATGCTTCCTATCGATAAATAATGTTTATAATTGCCATCGCTATCCGGTAGAGATTACCTTCCCCTCGATTGAAAGAGGTCCCTCCTCCTCGGGATCGCCTTTTCACTATCGTGCCCAAGTCGTCTGCATCGCGCTTTGTATACTTCCACCCAAGTCCTCTGAGGAGATAGATTCCTCTTCCTCGTCCTGGAGACATATCTCTCTGGGCCCTGCGCCTCCGTCGCTTTCTTCAAGTGCGGACATCCAGCCATAAGTAGGCTAGCGAGGCTTTGAGTGTAACCAGGAAGCAGTACAGCCTTTATTGGGCATACTGCCATTGATAGTTTCCTTGCTTTATAAGAAGACGATACAAATACAAATCAGGAGGGACCAGAATATCATCAGTCGGAAGCTGGAAGCTCCTTATTATGACCGGTAGCGATGGATGTGTGACAACTCGACTAAAGATAAGAAGTAATTAGTGACGCATTCGAGCTTAGTTAGTTGTCGTCTATCCATCTTCTCGTGCATTGGCCGGATCAAATATGGTCCAGTGAACGCGGGTATGAGGGATGAAAGCCAATCGCATTCCATTTGATCAGTAACAGCTACCTATTCATAGTACGTTTTGCGTCTCGTGACTCTTGAGCACAAGCGAAGGGGAACTGGGTAGGAGTTGGAACCAGCCGACGAAAAATAAAAATAAAATCAAGAAATGACTACTTCCATTTTGAACTCCAACCACTGTCGTCACTTACGGCTCATTGAAATGTCACGCAAAGTAATCTGAGAAACGAGGATTTTCCTAGAAAAACGACGAGATCCGCATCCAGATTAGGCGGCTATGCGCTATCTCCATTAGGTCCCCACAGTACCTCCAGTACCGTCAGTACAATGCTTGAGCCCAAGTCGGAAGAGGAGGAAAGGTCTTATTCAGGATGTAATGGCGCTCAATTTCCATTTCATTATGTTTTCTGTGACCTGTGGCCGAAGTATCACGACGGTGATGGTAATAGGGGTGGCGACCTGTCGAACTATCTAGCAATGGCGGAGCCTTGGTAGCATCTTACCCATGATACCTTCATTTTACTCGCCATATTCCCATAGATCCTGATGTCGAACACTATATCCACAAAAATAAAAAAAAAGAAAGACAGGCTAAATCCGTCAGCTGTCAATGGTTGGTATATTATAGAGGTACCCCCCAGCAAAAGAGCAACTTGATCAAAAGATTCGATTGTAATGGGAGCATTTGGGCAAGTATGCGAATGAAACCCGGTTGGAGAGTGGCTGGGATGACTGAACATGAGGAGACCGGCAGACGTTAGTTTGCAAGACCTTGGATCTGGCCACTACGACCTACTCATCTTCGTACGGCCGGAATATTCTGCTAAGTCAGATTAAGACAATCGAGATGTCCAGAAACCTCGGCAATAGCCACTTGGAGATAATAGACGCCGCGCTGTTGGGTGCAAAGATCGTCAAGGACGCATCCGAAGTCGCCCCGGTCTTGGCTCCTCTGAAGGGTACCATTGGAATCGTAATCACGATCTTGGAAACCATCCGAGTAAGTAATAAGAGTATGTCGCAATATGGGACTACAGGATTTACTTGGGCTTATATCAGGGTGTGAAGACGAACAAGGAGGATTGGACCACCCTTGGTGAACGCTTATCGACCCAAATCAAGGGTATGCAGGAGAATTTGTCCCGTTGCCCGACCCCTCATTCGACATCACTCTTGCTCGCGGTCAACAGCTATGAACAGTAAGAGGTGTAGCTTTTCCTCGTATCAGTCACCAACTCATCATCTCTTTCAGGAAGCTTCGGAATGTACTCACGAGGGTCCATCTTGCCAGTGATCGCGGGCTGGCCGAAGCAGTCCTCCACCAACGCGCGGATAAGGAAGAGGCCGTAGAGTTGAATCGAAATGTGGAAATCTACTGGGAGGAATTCATTGTTCGTATCTTGACCGTCTAATTGTAGATGCCTTCTAACTTCCCTAAGGGAGACATCTCGATCCAGGCTCACGAAGCGGTGCATCGGGTTGAAAGGGAGGTGAACCAAATCGAAAAGGACGTTCATATAACCCAACATGAGGTGAACCGAGTTGAAAAGGACGTACATAGAATCAAACATGGAGTAAACCGGGTCGAGATGTCGATGGATGCCATGGGTAAGCACTATCCAATCCAACGTTAACGATGGCTGAGATGACTTGCATAGGCGAAGAGAGTCACATTAGCAAGTTGACGCCAGTCTTGGACGCCATTGGAGAAGACCATGACATCTGCTTGTACGGCACACGAACAGCAGTCCTGGATCCTATCCGTCAATGGGCCAATGATCCGACTACACCCCAGGTCCGGTGGCTTACAGACGTGGCCGGAGCCGGAAAGTCGACAATTGCGAAACATTTGTCCGCCGAGTGGAAAGAACAAGAAAGATTGGCGGGCTGTTTCTTCTTCGACAAAAATCGTCCCGACGCCATGAACAAGACAGGGTTTTGCGATACTATTGCCGCTCAACTGGCGAACAATCAACCTCAATTGCGCTCTTCGATCACCCAAGGCATCAAGGAGATTGGACCGATACCCAGTGTGTGTCCTTTCGAGGAGAAACTACAGAAACTCGTAATTCGACCAATGGAGAGTGTCTCTCTTGTCCTCGTCGTCGATGCACTGGACGAATGCAACGAGAGGGATAGAATCATTATCCTTCGTAATATCCTCTCCTCCCTTTCTCAGGTGCCTCAATTGAAGGTGCTCATCACCAGTCGCCCTGAGCGTGATATCGTTCAGTTGCTCGACCCATATCGATCACGTACCGAAAGCTTACACGATGTCGAGCTCAAATCCAATCGAGACGACATCGCGGCATTCGTGAAGCACAAGATGAGGGGCCTGATTCGATCGTATGAACTGACCAACGAAGAGGTTGATCGACTCGCCAGACGGGTCAATTGTCTGTTCATATTGGCCAGTACCGCCTGTAGGGTCGTAGAAGACTCTCCAAATCCACGCGTTGCCGTAGAGGAACTACTGAATCCCAATCAAGATCTCCTTCGTGATATCAATACCCTGTACTCAACAATCCTCACGAAGGCCTGTAAAGCAAACCAGGGTGGACAATCAAGCACATCAAAAACTCAGGGACTCCTCCGAGTGCTTAAAGCTATCTTAGCAGCGAGTACCCCCCTCACTGTATCCATGATTGATAGCCTTCTTGGCATCAAGAATACGAGACGACTCATCGGATTTCTATCGAGTGTTCTAAACGTCAGATCCGACGAGGTAGTACTCATTCTACACCCGACATTTCGTGAATTCCTCGAGGATCGCGAAGTAGCTCGCCCGTTTTACATCGACATGAAGGAAGCGCACGCGCTGATGGCCAAAGGGTGTCTGGAAACGATGAAGCGGGAGCTTTGCTTCAATATTTGTCAGTTGGAGTCATCGTTTACTTTCAACAAGGACGTACAAGATTTGGACGAGAGAATTTCAAAATATATATCGAAGGAACTTCAGTACGGGTGTATCTCTTGGCTAGATCACATCGTCAACGGTAGGGGCATATCTCGCGATACGGAGGTCGACGTGGCCCTTCTCCGTATCACTGAAGATGGATACCCACTATTCTGGATTGAGGTGGTGAGCGCTCTAGGGAAGATACCTAAGGCGATAAAAGGCCTACAAGATGTCGGACGTTGCCATTTGGTAAGCCAGATGATTTGAAGGGCATGCGTGTACTAATGAGGGTGAAAAGGAGAAGGGATTAAAAGCAGCCATAAACGATATCAAGCGATTTCTGATTGCATTTTCAACACCGATCTCCGAAAGCATTCCTCATATTTACGTTTCCGCCATACCGTTTACACCGAAACAGTCATACATCCGCCAAGCTGCCGAAAGTTTGTTTCCAAACACCATGTCAATTCCCATTGGTTGCTCAGAGAATTGGCCAGAACCACCGCAAAGGTGGATAGGTCACACTGGCGAGGTGATATCAATCACATTCTCTTTTGATGGGCGTCGCATAGCATCTGGCTCAGATGATAAGACAATCCGACTGTGGGACGCCGAAACGGGCCAGGCACTAGGAGAGCCATTGCGAGGCCATGAGGGTGCTGTTACCTCTGTGGCATTCTCTCCGGATGGTCGTTGCGTCGCATCTGGCTCATGGGACAACACAATCCGACTATGGGACGCTGAAACGGGCCAGGCACGAGGAGAGACATTGCGAGGCCATGAGCGTGCTGTTTCCTCTGTGGCATTCTCTCCGGACGGTCGTCGCGTCGCATCCGGCTCATCCGACAAGGCAATCCGACTGTGGGACGCTGAAACGGGCCAGGCACGAGGAGAGCCATTGCGAGGCCATGAGAATGCAGTTTTCTCTGTAGCATTCTCTCCGGACGGTCGTTGCGTCGCATCTGGCTCAGAGGACGGCACAATCCAAGTATGGGACGCTGAAACAGGCCAGGCACGAGGAGAGCCATTGCAAGGCCATGAGGAAGGTGTCCACTCTGTGGCATTCTCTCCGGACGGTCGTTGCGTCGCATCTGGCTCATCCGACAAGACAATCCGACTGTGGGATGCCGAAACGGGCCAGGCACTAGGAGAGCCATTGCGAGGCCATGAGATTGCTGTTTCCTCTGTGGCATTCTCTCCAGACGGTCGTTGCGTCGCATCTGGCTCATCCGACAAGACAATCCGACTGTGGGACGCTGAAACAGGCCAGGCACTAGGAGAGCCATTGCGAGGCCATGAGGCTGGTGTTCGCTCTGTGGCATTCTCTCCGGACGGTCGTTGCGTCGCATCTGGCTCAGAGGACGGCACAATCCGACTGTGGGACGCTGAAACGGGCCAGACACTAGGAGAGCCATTGCGAGGCCATGAGCGTGCTGTTTGGTCTGTGGCATTCTCTCCGGACGGTCGTTGCGTCGCATCTGGCTCATCCGACAAGGCAATCCGACTGTGGGACGCTGAAACAGGCCAGGCGCTAGGAGAGCCATTGCGAGGCCATGAGGATGCTGTTAGCTCTGTGGCATTCTCTCCAGACGGTCGTTGCGTCGCATCTGGCTCATCCGACAATACAATCCGACTGTGGGATGCTGAAATGGGTCAGGCACTAAGAGAGCCATTGAGAGGCCATGAGGATGCAGTTTTCTCTGTAACATTCTCTCCGGACGGCCGTTGCGTCGCATCTGGCTCAAATGACAAGGCAATCCGACTGTGGGATGCTGAAATGGGTCAGGCACTAAGAGAGCCATTGCGAGGCCATGAGGATGCAGTTTTCTCTGTAGCATTCTCTCCGGACGGCCGTTGCGTCGCATCTGGCTCAAATGACAAGACAATTCGACTTTGGGACTCTGCAACGGGCCGAGCACTAAGAGAGCCATTGCGAGGCCATGAGGGTACTGTTTCCTCTGTGGCATTCTCTCCGGACGGTCGTTGCGTCGCATCTGACTCATGGGACAGCACAATTCGACTGTGGAATGCTGAAGCAGCCCAGCCATTAGCTCAAATGTCCCGAGATATCACTCATCTCGTCATATCCGTCCCAACTTCCTCCGATTCTCATCTATTTGTATCTACGTCCCATCAAAAACTCAATCCACACAATAATCTATCTCATATTCCTCACTCAGTGGGTTTTTTTCATTCATTTCTTGCTTTACAACTTGTACATCTCCGATCACAGGTATCTGGTCCTCATTTCGCTCCTCCATACTTTCACCACTGCTCCTTATTAGAGAACGGATGGGTATCTTCACCGGAAGGACTGCTCTATTGGGTTCCTCCCCATAACCGTCACGGACTACAACGCTCCTACATTCTTACCATCCCCACAAATGACCCTTTACGTGCAACGTGGATAGATTTCGCTCGCTTTCGCTGTGGTACCTCCTGGATTCAATGTCGTAAATAGCCAACGTATCTTTCGCCAACAGAGATTGCTCGATGCAAGCATGTCGACCACGCCATCTATCTCTGAGGCCACATAGCAGGTAGAGTAACTGTTAAACTATGTTTTGTTACTATGATTCAATATCCATGCTGTCTGTCTATAAAAGTTCCCGACCTACTTTCGTCAGAGCTAGGGTTTGGCTCTTAATGTGGGGGTCGTAGTCGAGGAAGAAATCAGGCTGCCTGGGCCAGCGCCCAACCCGAGTAGTAATTAGGTAAGCGTAGAATATGTATTCAGTCACTCTCAATATACATATTTGATGACAACTATGGGCTATACAAGATGCTCCACTTCTGGCTCTCGCGGCCCTAGGAACGCCTAGGGTTTCCTTACAATGGTAGAATCGTGGAGAGAAACAGAAGGAGGATGAAATGTGTTTGAACAAAGAGCATAGGGATTATAACGGTGGGTGACATTCGAGGTTTGAGGTCCGTCACTGTCATATTAGCGTAAGCGTGTGTATGCGTTGAACGGAGAGCTTGACCTAATGAAAATTCCTCATTTCAGTTGACAAACAGAGTGAATAATCAGACGTATCTATGGTAGCGTCCTCTCGTACACCCCTCTTTCTCTTCAATAACGGATAACGGATAACCTAATGCGATCTGTGGATACGGCGCTCAAATTAGGCCTCGCAGCCTCAGAGGTCGGTCCTTGGATTACCATGTATCTCTGGGCACTGATTATTTTCCATAGGCGAATCCGTATGCTAAAGCTGCATTCTCGGTTGCAAGAGCAACGTATGATGTGAGTCTCTCTCCTTCGATCATGGGCCAGGAACTCATGCACATTGGATAGCTATTGAGTGAGCAGCAAAGGTATGATGAACAGGTTTCAGATCTAGTCCATCGAATCGAGAAACTACTTCCATTCTTCGAGAAAGCGGAAGCACTTTCTTACGATGATGCGGACCTAATAAAAACGGTCATCGTACAAATGGATGACCTTGTTGTGAACACTGCCGATTTTGCCTACAACTATGTCCATCAAAGCTTTATGAGTAAGAATGCTTGATATTACCGGATATTCGTAGATTATTGATGATCTAGGATAATGGATGCATGTCTCTCCTTCATCCTTATCTCGTGGCTGCAAGAACCTATAGTCGCAGTAAAGGAAGCAGGGGAGCCTAGTAGTATACACTCGTCTGCATTGGCTCGGCCACTTTATCAGGTGGAACAGCGGTGGAGAAGAAGGAAGACTGGGAAGTCGAAGGATGCGGAATTGTGGTGATCATGGCCGAGCTCGAGATTGATTACCAGTGGGTGTATTCCAGTTTTCAAGGTTCATCTTGGTGAGCTATAGTTCTTGGGACCAGGAAGAGAACGAAAAGAAGTGGGAGGGAGGTACTCACAACGAGATGGTCCCCAAATCCTATTGCTAGTGCCGCGAAGAGTATGATTAGTACAGAGATAGGAGACAGGAAGAGTATACTCCATTATTAGTTGACCCACGGGCACCGATACTCGTTTCAGTGGCAGAACTTATTCGAGTGGTTGTACCATTGTCATTTCCATTCACCATCGTAATAGAAGAAAACGACAGAGACGATGGCGAAAATGGAAGAGAAGGAGATTCGATTGATATGGAAGAGGTGGCGGTGGTGGTGAGAAGGAACCGAGGATGGATGGCGGGGAGAGTACAGGGTGAACCTCAACCGGATGTAATTGGCCATGATTGGGATAATTTGTCACCTGTAATGACATCAAAGATCTATTGGAGCTTAGATGCCTATATTCCTGTGCTCCTCTAAGATCCATATCGGCTCATCATCGTTGGCATAGGTTCTGTAGATCCCATCATGTCCGACACTGTTCTGTAGTATCGCCAATGTCATTTCAAATCTCAACGACTACTCACATTCAAGGATTGAATTCCCCGTTTGCAGGCGTACACGGTACCTACGTACACATAGGCAGCTGGTGCTACGCTATATCCTCCCTGTCGATGAGTAGTGGTTACGATTGTCATTGATACCTGATATAGACCACCTTTCCTTCGATTGAAAGAGGTACCTCCTCCTCGGGATCGCCTTTCCACTATCGTGCTTGGGTCGTCCGCATCGCGCTTCGTATATTTCCACCCGAGTCCTCTGCGGAGATCGACCTCTGTTCCTTCTCCTGGAGACATATCTCTTGGATCCCTGCATCTCCGTCGCTTTTCTTCAAGTGCGTCCGACTACAAGTGGGCTGGTGAAGCTTTGAGTGTCGCCCAGAAGCAGTATAGCCTTTATTGAACATACCTCCATTGAAATTTTCCTTGATTTATAAGAAGAAGACGAAAAAGATTAGGAGATGGGACCAAAATACCAACCGTCGGAGTGTCACTATTATGATCGGTGGCGATGGATGTTTGATGACTCGACTAAAGATCAGAAGTAATTAGTGTCGAATTTGAGCATAATTAGTTATCGCCTGTCCAAATTTTCGTGCGTTAGGTCGGATCAAATCTAAAGGCGACTGGCCCTGCAGTGTACGCGGGTATGGGATATGAAAATCAGTCGCATTCCATTTGATTGATATCCACTATCGAGTTAAATTATCTCTTGAGTCTCTTCGACCTGAGCCTGATTCCCGATAGGGTAGGGGTCACCAACACGAAGGTCGTCGACGCGTTCGTCAACGACGAATGTCTTTATCCAAGGATACGACTACAGTCGATATGAGAGTTCATATCCTAATTATAGTAATATATATTGGATGGGTAAAATTGCCAATTGGTATAGTGACGAGGATGAGGACGAGGGCAAGTGTCGTACGCAGCAGAGAAGCAAGTCAGAATCGATGTCGTCTCTAATACCATCGAAACGCAATACTAAGAGTACGAACCATACATTATTGCAGTAATTAATCGCTGTAGTTCATGTAATGCAAGCGGAGAGGTGTAAAATTGGCGGCTTAAGGGTTATTTGAGCGGAGTGGCGGGGATGATCCAGCCCCTAATGTCAAAAATTCCCACGAAAAATTACAAAGTAGCCCCAATATTTCAGCAGCATTCTTACTTATATACGTGGCGCAAAAGTGTAGGGACTAGGTAATAGAAATCGAGCAAACGAGGAGAGGGGTCACGTGACTCCAATAAGGTTTGCGGGCGGAGTTCCAAACCGTTCGACCTTCCACTTTATTAAGCGCACTCGATTCGCGCCAGGTTTTTGATTCCCCAACAACCCAACTCGGTCTTCGCCCCGCCCACACAACAACAAAAAAAAGGTCTCTTTTTCACGCTCAACGAAGTAAAAAACAATCTCCAATGGCTCGCACTAAGCAAACCGCTCGCAAATCGACCGGGTTCGTCTTTCTTTACTCTTCGGATATCGAGACGCGTAAACTGACGTTCCGTTTTTTTTTTTTTTTTAGTGGCAAGGCCCCTCGTAAGCAACTCGCTACCAAGCAAGCTCGCAAGACGGCTTCGACGGTCACGGCTGGTGTAAAGAAGCCTCATCGTTTCAGGCCCGGAACCGTCGCTCTCCGTGAAATCCGTCGTTACCAGAAGAGCACCGAACTCCTCATCCGCAAGTTGCCCTTCCAACGTCTCGTTCGTGAAATCGCTCAGGGTGAGTCGTCTTTTTGTTCTACTGGTTTTGAGTCGAGTTATTGACGGGTATTTATTTTTGCAGATTATAAGACTGATCTTCGCTTCCAATCTTCGGCCGTTATGGCTCTCCAGGAGGCTGCTGAGGCTTACCTCGTCTCCCTGTTCGAAGATACCAACCTGGCGGCTATTCACGCAAAGAGGGTTACCATCCAGCCCAAGGATATGCTCCTCGCCCGTCGTCTCCGTGGCGAGCGCACTACATAGACGCGCTATCCTTTTTGACCTTTCTGGAGTTTCCCGTAACCTATTCGTTTTGTACTTGTATCGAATTAATTCTTTTCCCCCCCATAATTTCTTGATGTCCCATGTCAGTTCAGTCCCGTCGGGTGGTGAACGGAGTTTAAAATTTTTGGACCTACCTGAATCTACGGTGTATGTCAAGGCCTTTCCAACGCTTTCAAAGGGTGAAATATTGCTAGTTTATTCGAATGCGATATTGTAAGATAGTCCTTGAGGCCCCTCCGGACGAGTTCTATCCCCGACCATAGTCGGGGATAACGAGAAGTGCTTGACTGAGCACCTTCGATGCAAGTACTGGGCTGACCAAGAGCCTTCATTCGATGATAAATCCTAGTCTCATTGTCTAGAGCATACCAGATGCTCTGTGTCACGCCATAGAAGCCATAGAGCGGTATAAAAAGGCCCTTGCGAGCGACTAGACTAGGACTACAGACTACCAGACCCCCTCAAGTTTTATCCAAAGAAAACATCAATCAATTTCTCATGAGTTTCAACGAGCTCGCTTCTATTCGCCCGTATTTTACCAAGACGATTCATCGCGAAGTCTATCCTGCCATCGTGAGTGCCCCCTCCATTTACTCTACCTTCAAGTAAAAACCAACTACCTTTTTTTTGTAGGATTCTACAAAGCCAGAACTTTCTTTGGCGGGAAAGACGGTGCTCGTCACGGGAGCAGGACGTGGAATCGGACTTTCGATTACAGAGGCCTTTGCGCAAGCCCAAGCGAAGACGATCATCCTCACCGGTCGTTCAGAGAACTCGCTTGTAAACGCGAAAACTTCCTTTGAAGTGTCGTTCCCTACCGTCGAATTCGTCACGGCCACCGTAGATATCGGTTCCGCAGAGAGCGTGGATGCATTGTTCGATGGGTTAAAGGGCAAAGTGAACCAAATCGGTGAGTGGACACTTTTGTACTCGTTTTCGTTATCGTTATCGGTGATACCAATAGGAAGCGTTTATTGACATCCCCTCGACCTCCCTCTTATCTTAGACGTCCTCGTCAATAATGCCGGCGTTTATAACGAGTATGGCTCAAAGATTGGAGACACAGACGTGAACAAGTTTCTGGCAGATATGGTTCGTACCATTCTTCCCTTATGCTGTTCGGTCCTCTGAAACCATGTACGAACAAACGCGCAGAATGCAAACGCAAACGGGCCCTATCTCCTCGCTCGCGGTTTATTGCGATTCAACAAACCAGATGCGACGACAACGACGACGTATATCACGTTGACGACTGGAGTGACGGAACCGTTTACGCTCAACGCGGCTTATATGTTGAGTAAACTCCCCGCCGTGAAACTCGTTCAGATCCTCAACGACGAGTATCCAAATGTTCGTTCGTTTGCGGTCATCCCCGGATTGGTCCCTACGGATATGTTCATCGAAGCCTTTCGATCTATGGCGCTCGACAAAGGTTTGTCATCCCGTTTCCGAAACGAGCGAACAAACGAACGAACGAAATCCTAACGCTGTTTTTGACCTTTTGTTTTTGTTTTTAGCGAGCTTGGTAGCGGGATTATCCGTGTTTTTGGCTGCGTCCTCCGATGCTGACGCCCTCTCTGGTCGATTCTTGGACGCGAGGTGGGATATCGAAGAGGTTTTGGCAAAAAAAGAAGAGATTGTGTCTAAGGATCTTCTCAAACTTAGGATTGATGGGTACTAGCATAGAGCCCCGAGTGGGATCGTATGTACTGAGAGGCCCGCATACACGTGAACGTACCCAATCCCTATGCACGTACCCAATCCCTATGCATTTTGCACCCTATCGTGCACATACCCTTGATTTTACCTTTCGCTTGACCGTGCCGCCGTGAAGTGTTCTAAACTGTAAAGTCGGGGCTTGAGAATGTGTAGGCTCCGGTTATGAGAACACGTATATACAGTTTGCTATAACCGCGACAAGAAAAGAATTAGTTATGATACAACTAGTCATATTACCAGGGATAGTAGAACCTGATATCGTTAAATGTCGTTTTCTTCGTTACCTGCTCCAATGTCGCGACGACCGCCATCCCATCTCTTTCCATCTCTATTCATTATCACTCTCAACGTCGATCACTTCTTCGTGGCTGGTCGTGAGCGGGAGTAACGTTCTGGCATTAATCGGGGGATACTTCTCTTCTTCGCTTTCGTCACGAGATAGAGACTTTTCGTGTTTACGCCGCTTGGGATCTCGCAGTCCAACAATTGCTCGATGAATTGAATATGCCCGGGCCTATATAAGACGACTGAATATTTGCAAAACCAGAAAGGAGGGGCGAGCGAGACGACGTTACCTCTAGCTCTTCCAGTTCCTCTTCATCACTCAATGACCCCAGGGATGCAACAGATGCACTTCGCTTGAGATTCTTTATCCGTGGGGCTTGATATTCAGTTACTGGTGGAGGTATATGTCCCATAGCCTGAAGTATTCCTGCCAGACCGAGACTTAGTGAGTATTTGAATGGAAACTAGGTAGCTCAAATACCTTTGGGACGATAATTGAATCGAAACGTGGCGTAAGGGTAGTCGTCTAGTTCTTCTGGTTTTACCAATTCAGTTGGAGCTGAACCAGCGAATGTGCCAAATCTAGAGTGGTCAGAGCAAAGGAGAGAAGATCGTGAATGATGCCTACCCGATTCTTTGTCCTCCTACACACTTCAGCCCTTCGTGAATGGCACCGATTTCCACGGTGATTGGCTCCCAAGTAGTCGTCGGTGGATCACAGCTGCCAGCCCTCCTAATCTCTAGCTGGAGCGTTCCAGGAGAGACTCTTTCGTCGGACTCCCCTGCTATATCTGTTGAAGACTTCATTAAGCAATGGTGACTTAGACAAAAGGGAACACGAATGACCTTTGGTGTAGATGTCGGAGAACATCAGTCGTCGAAGTTCAGATCCATCAGGGACGGTGGAAATGGTTAAATCGGTGCGATCATATTGACAGAAGAATCCGTCTTCCAGGACGTTGTCGTAATTGACGTCGATGATCCAACCGCACTCTTCTTTTGTTTCCCAATTGCATTCGATTTGGAATGTCTACAATGGAACAATGGGTGAGTACACGTTTACTCGCTGGTATGTTGACATACCTTTCCACTTTCACTAGGAATCCAGCAGGAAACGGCCCTTTCGTTCATTGG
>WSTS01000040.1:4369-53661 GCA_019627755.1 Serendipita sp. 411 | reverse complement strand
GCAACAGTCTTGGTAGTCGTGCTGAAGATGAGGACGTCTCCGGTTTGCGAAGCCGCTGCCGAGGAGGTCGATGCGCTTCCAGAGGCAAGGGAGGGCGATGGCACGGTCGATGGATATGCAAGGTAGGAGTTTTCGGACGATGGAGAGAGAGCACAAATAGCTATTGGCATGGTAAGAGACGATGAATCTCAGTATGGCCACTGACGCGTCACACCTTCAGGGTTTGGAGCAGTCTCAATGACATGCAACAACTTCATATTGGAGATGTCATAAATATAAATCTCCGTCTCTAATACGATTACCAACGTCTTGCGATTCAGCTTGACCGCAAGGATCGAGGAGGGAAAGAGCAATTCGCATATTGTAGAACCCCTCTGTGGAGATGTAAGTATATATTATCCCTAGACTTGAACCGAGAGTAGCTTCACTTTTGTGTTCACGATCTGGAGCTTTCTAGGACTCGATTGAGGTTGGTCGGCGGCTCCGACGAGAGCGATCAAAGAAGTGCAGAACAACATTTCTACGATTCCACGGGCACCATCATCTGTCGAGTCAGGTCTGGTCAGCGTCTCCGTTACATACACCACCAAGCATCCACGAGGGAAACCGGAACATACTTTGAGTATAAACACGCCCAAATGGGTCACAATTTGTGATGCTATATCCCTTTCGTGTTCCAACAGATATACACCTGTAAAGAGACGAGCTACTATCAGCCTCCATCCAATCTATGTTGTTGAACAGTCTTACGTGAAGTCTTGATTGAAGTTGGCAAATAACATGTTCGAATTCCGTTGAGGTAGCATCCTGAGTATGAAACCAAACAAATCGTTCCAGTCGACTTATCGTGAGCCGTTGTGGCTCTCGGTCAATGAGGATGGAGGCAGAATCCAAGCTTGGAGGAGAGTCGCTTCCTGCTGCTGACCACGTCGTATGCGGAGGAGCCTATTTCTTGCACCAAAAGTGATCAAAGAGATCTCCATTCTTCCAAAGTCCTCTCAATTTCATGTCTTTAGCGATCTAACGACATATAAACCAGTCCTTCCGACCGACGAAAATTGGAGCCTGTCGAAGATGGCGCAGCCTGAAACCCATGCAAAACGATCGTCAGAAAGGAGCAATGATATATTAGAACCAAGTTCTAAACCAGTTGCTTCCAAAAAGGCCTTTAAACGCATCAACACCGGAGCGAAGAAAGATGCTCACCGTGAATTGATGGGGCAACTGGAAGAGGACCTGAAAGAACTTATAATGGTATGTCTTTTCCCCCTTCAAATATACTTGTCCTTAAATGTCTACAGCAAAAGGGTATTTCAGCTCAGGTCTTGCAGGCTCGCTCAAGAGTGAGAAGCAGAGTGGAGAGAACGCTCCAAAGATCATTTGGAACAAATGTATCGGTACAAAATGTTGGATTGGAGCATATAGGAGCTGGCGTGACTTACGCGCCTCACGAATTATCCATCGAGGTACCGAATTTTCGAGTTACTGCATACATCTGATCACTCCCGGCAGATACGAGGCCAAAATTCAAGTAACCATGGCCTAGAGGAGCTAAATTCTTTGCATGACCTTGGGTAAACTATGTCATGCTCCTTGCCCCACGTTCTATCATTGACTCCTCCTTCCTCTCAGCGCTATAGTTCAGGCCCTTGGCAAAGATGGTATTGATGCTACAATTTGGGAATTTCCTGGCTGGACCAGATCTGGATCTCTTCAGCCAACGGCCCCCTCTCAGGTTGCAATATCCAGCTCGTCCTTGCAATTCTTTCTTTATCCTCCATCTCTCCATAATAGCGCTCGACTCTCGCTAATTGAACGATATACAAAGAAATTTACATCAATGAAAGATGTATTAGCTTCCCTTTTCTTCTTATTATCGACCGGGACACACTGCAGCCTACCCCCTTTTACTACCTCCGCCGTTGCGCATCTCCTTATAGCATACTATCAACATAAATATACGAAACCAGTATCATCTCCTGCGTCAACCTCGACGGGGCCAACGGCTGATGCACAGACGCCAGTCTTGTCTTCCCCAGTTCCCCTTCCCCTTCCCCCTCATCCATCTGACATCCTCTCCTCCAATCGAATATTGGATACGTCATCAGATATTGAAAATTCTGTCAATCCGTCATCCCTTCCAACCTCCTCTTCGGAGGACCTCCGTACAAGGCAAAGGACTTCAGTAGCGTATGACCTACTCGAGTTTCTGAAGTGAGTAGCCGTCCTCGATTGATTTACTACTGTCGGCCAATTGAACGATCGGTTGACTGTATCACGTTTCTGAATTGATCGCGCTTAGATGGTGGGATGATCTAGCATGGGACAAGCACACCATAGCACCGGCTTTACCCTCGACACGGTTGCGGGATATAGATGCCATAACTGTTTCCAAATCCATGCCATGGGATATACGACATTCACCTCTCGTTATCCATGATTCCATCAATCCGACAAACGTAAGTGAGACAATTGATGACCAAGTGCCTGGAACTGATGGGAGATGCCGGGAAATTGGCTATCCGATCCCTAGAATCTAGCCGCGCTCATCTCACCGATCCAGTATGCGGAAATGCGAAGAGTTTCTCGTGTTCTCGGCCGTAGATTGAGGAGCGGAATGCGCTTAGACCTTGCAAGAAGCCTCAGTAGGCCATTCTTCCATGACCCATCGAAATTTCCACTCGGGGTAGGTTATGTGCGGGGTTATGCAACAGAACAACGCTCGGATTACGGTGAATATCTGACCGAAGATATGGAGAAGTTATATAAGGTAAGTGACAACTACATTCTTTCGACAATTCTCAGAGGAAGTAGTCTACTCGACCAAACCATGAGGTGCAAGCCCGCCGACAAGCGACTATGAGGAATCTCGACACAGCGATGAAAAGATTCAAACCCCGGTTTCAGCCAGCTTTATTTGGAAGCAGTCGATATGGCGTCGGAGACGGTGGTAGTGATTTGGACGTTGTGATTATGGTATGAGGGCTCCTCATAGTTTTTTGTCGTGCTCAGCTCCACTGTTCTCAGGATAGGACTCTAAATGAAGGGTTTCTTCCAACGATTGAGACAAAAACTCTGCATCGTAGGTGCTACTGCTGCATAGTAGCCATTTTTTTCTTACGCTTCTAAAACAGCCATATATCGACTACGGTACGTACAGTGACACAACTGCATCGCAAGTAGTAATAGATATCAGTCCGCTGGCCGATGCAATGCGGAGCAGATTCGAAAAGATCATCGTTATCTCGACCGCGAAAGTACCCATCAGTATGTTGATTAAAGCCCGCTGATCTTCTTTATTCACGTCTGGACAGTCAAAGCACAGGACGCGCAAACAGGCCTACATCTTGACGTCAATATCAACGACCGCTTAGGCCTCTACAATACACAGTTATTGTCACATTACTGCGAGCTCTGGCCCTCGCTCTCCAATTTGATCTATGTTGTGAAGAAATGGGCAAAAGCTCGAGGTTTGAACGACCCAGCGGGACAACTTAGAGGAGGCCCAACATTCAGTAGCTATTGCCTCACTCTCATGGTCGTGGCTTTCCTACAGGCAAGTGAAGCCTATCAGTCTATGCACCAGAAATAGCTCAGTTGTATCATTTAGACGCACGGAATACTTCCCAACCTCCAGGATTCTAAGTATGCGAATGACCTTCGACGACTTGAGGAAGAGAACGGAGAGAACCCCCCGAGAACATTCTGGATTCGGCATTCCGCTAGCGCGAGGGAACAGATAGACGTATATTGGTATCCTCTACCCGTGGATCAATGGCAACCCCTCAACGACCCATCCCTTGGCCGTGCTTTCTACTCGTGGCTTCTGTGAGTCTTCGTAACCCCTCACGGTGAACTATGCCTACAATTTGTTTAGATACTTTGGCCATGATCATAAATACGATGAATTCGCCTTGAGAGTAGCGGAAGGAGGCATCGTTCCACGAAGAACCAAGAAAGCACGAAGAATCGAAGGTGTAAAGGCCTTAAACCAGGGTTCGCAAGCGAATCCCGACGAGAGCGAAGCGTTTGTGGAAGGCACGGATGGCGATACTAATAGCAATGAACACAACGAGATCCGAGTGGAGGTAGGAAGCACTCATTATTATGACATGGTAGCTTAATAATGAACGAACTAGGCCGTTACGAATGATGTACAATTATCTGAACTAGAATTAGCCCGAGCACAGGCAGAAGAAATGGCAGCAGAAGACATCGAATTCGAGGAAGCGGCCGAAGACTACATACCGGAGCGAAAGTCACAGCTTGATGAACCAGTGGGATGGCGCAACAGCATGTTCGTAGTTGGAGACCCTTTTATTTATCAAAAGGTCTGCAATCTGTCTTCTCCATGGATGTTGGGTATCTGACACGACCCCAATAGAACTGCGCCTCCAATATCTCCAAGGCCCGGATAACCGACTTCATACGTGAATGCCAGGAGACGGTCAGGCTAGTAGATCAAGGATCAAGTCTCTTGCAGATATTGACGGACGAAACATTGGTCACCGAACGGAAGCAGAAGAAGAGGAAGAAGAAAAGGCCAAAGGGCAAAGGTGGAGACGACACTCGAATTACAAAGGCGCTCGGAGGAGTAACATCACCTGCAGTCAAAGGTAAAGAATAAGAGTCAATTTTAATTCGATTGATTCGTTTATCACCCCCTAGATGGCCCCGTTCTTATTCGACCAGAAAACCCGCACCGAGCCCCGCAGAAAAAGGTGCAGACTCGAGACTTGGAGCCTACGAAACAGGCCATAAACAAGGAGTAGACGATCACGAGGTGTGTCGTTCGTCTAATTGCGAGCCATAATGTTTGAGGCTATACGAGGTGTTGGCTAACGACTCGCTAGACATTATTCTTTATAACAAATTTCGTGCATTCGAGTAAAGAATTGAATATAAGTACCTTTTAATGTGCAAGTATAGCAGCCTTCAGGCGTTTGCCGTCGGATCAAAGCAAGCAATACTGAAGAAATGTCGTCTCTGGTTTGATCGAAATTTCTTAGGGATGATCTCGAAGGAGATCATAAGCTCAAGAATCTCACCGCTCCATGACACACACGGTGGAACTCTCTATTCCGAAGGGGCTGAGCGGGGCGTCGAATAGTGACGTAGCATCTCGGCGGTTTGCTATAAGTACTGGTCCAATTTCTCGTCATTTTTACCTATAACTCTACCACCCAGTCAAACAGTACTTCATCATGGATTTCATCAATAAAGTAACTGGTAGCAACCAGCAGAACCAAGCTCAAGGCCAACCCGCCGCTGGCAATAACAATCAAGGTGGGGGTCTCATGGGGAGAATAAACGAGACGATGGGCGGTGGCCAAGCTGGTGAAGACAAAGAAGGTATGACTCAAGTTCGAGGACACTGCAGTGTATCATGTTGACTTCTTATGCTCTATTCATAGATTACCTCGACAAGAGTTAGTATATAGCGGTGACTATAACGTACTGTGCCCACTAACAGAGAATAATAGCGGTCGACTTTGTTCAAGAGCGCATGGGTGGCGGCCAACAGACCAACGAATCGGCAGTTGAACAAGCAAAAGACGAGCAAATTAGTGATGCTATTCGCTCCGGATTTAAGAGTGCGACTGGGAGAGACGTTCCCATCCAAGACAAATAAATCAGACCACGGACTCGGTCCCTGCCCATCGAGGTAGATGAACACTGTACATCACCATCTGAAATCAAAATATGTTTCGATGCCACATTATTTGGTTATCCCATAAGGTTTGACTCGCGTCATTCCCTACAAACACCACCAGAAGGAACCAGTGCCCTGTTAATGACTGAGATGCGTTATGGCCGTTTATATAATTGGTTTGGTAGAAGTGGCCTGGATTCTCTGACAATAAGTCGGCTGGCGTTGAGGGTGGCGCCGAAGGCTGGAGGATGGTCGTAGTAGGAGCGTTCTGGACTTCTAACTGATGATTCCGGATGACAATATTCTATTTGATAAACATGCGACCTCAAGTGGATGGCGTTCGACAGGTCAATGGACGGCATTTTCCAATCGCAAAAAGGCTTTATGGGATCGGTTCTGCTTCCGTTCGACCTGATATGATCGATTGGCTCAGAGCGTAATTGCTCTTGGATTAGAGGACTCGCGAATAAAAGCCCAGACGTTCAAGACTGCGAAGTGGGCATCGACCATATCCATCTTATCCTCCACCTCATCGCGCTCGATCGACATGGATTTCCTGAAGAAGGCCGCTCAGTCATTGGAGTCCAACCAACAACAACAACAACAAGAGGGACAACACAAGCAAGAGAACCAGGATCAATCTTCTGGTGCCTTTGGTGCTCTCAGCAGTGTCCTGTCGGGACAACAGAAAGGGGAAGGCTCCCAGTCGAAGTGAGATCCAGTTGCCGTGGATGGGTCGTACGTTTTACTGACACACTCTCAGTTCCCAAGCTTCTGGGTTGATGGGTTTAGTGAACAATGCGATGGTAAGTCTCACTGGTTCAGTGGAGGCTACGAAGTTTCTAACTCGACGCAGGGTGGCGGAAGCTCTGGAGAGGCAAAAGAGGGTAAGCTTCTAGTATTTCTCGCATTAAAAAATAGAAAACTAATTTATACTCATAGATAAACTCGATAAAGGTCCATTCGCTGATACGTCGTGTTGCCCTTCATACTAACCAACTGAATGTAGCCATTGATATGTTCCAAGAGCACGCTATGAAAGCAGGTACGGCCCACCAATTCTCAGTCTTTTGATTTGGAATCTTATTCTACTCTTAGGGCCCCAAGATAACGAGTCTGCAATCGAACAAGCGAAGGACAAGCAGATTGCCGATGCGCTCAGGAGTGGCTACAAACAAGCTACTGGCAAAGACTTCCCATCATAAACTCGTCTCTGTAGTTTGTTTCTCAGTTTATCTGCAGATCAAAGGGCTAAACACGAATTGTTACAACGCGTAATACCCCAGCCGGACTATAAACCGACATTTGAGTTTCACTTCAGAGTTCCGTTCAGAATCTTGAAACAAGCCCGAGCGTCTGTAAAGGCATATGCTGAGGGTGGCGCTCGGCCAGCCAGTTCATGCTGGTAAAGCAACGACGTCGGCGTCATTGGGCCTCCGAGAAGTCCAGCTCCGAGTTGACTTTACAACTTGATCTCGACCACGACTCCTGTTATTTTCAGAGGAATAGCTCTGACTTAATATTATCGCTATATATCCCATGTCTGATTCCACCAAATCGACATTTATTGACGACCTCGATTTCGTACCGGCTTTGTTACTAGTGCCACCGCCGACTGGGTCCTGTCACTTCTCAAAACTCTCGACAGAGCTAATCTTAGCGATTGCAGAGTATTTGGACACTGCCACATGTCTCACTTTCTCTCAGGTGAGACTAAGTCGCCAAGGGCGATGGTTCATGTGGACTGAAACTGATCGCTGAGATAGACGTGTCGAATGATATATGATATTTCGGAGGAGCGAGTTGGCTACTGGAATAGTGCTCAATTTGCTTATGGCATATTTCCCCGTGTTACTGCCCGGTCCAACTTGACGGCCAATGAACTTCGCTCGACCGCTGTCAAGTCCACAAATACAGCTTGGATATGGGAATCTTCGTTGCCACGAGTCCGACGACGCGTGACACTGTCGAGTCCCTGCTCGAAGGAGAAATGCTTCTTGCCATCTGGCTCAAGGTGGCTTTTCCAGTATGGAGAACCAATAGGGACCGACTCATCTGGTTCTGTGGCCCAAATCTACGACCTTGTAGGAGACTACAAAATAATGCCTGTCATAGAACTCCACCCCTCACTGGCAATAGATAAGCTCGCGGGGGAATCGCTAGCAGCTGACAAAGTCGTTTTTGCTGCACAATTCGAACCATCCACTCCTACGTAACTCTTCCTTTTCCTTGATATCTGAATCTTGGCTCATGGAATATTAGATTAATCAAGGTTATGGTCGCGGATTTCGAATCGTCAAGAGGAAAGTTCAATGTTTCGGTTTCGGAAGCATATCACCTCAGCATGGAACAACCCATCGAAGATATCGTTCTTCAGGAGGGCATACTGGCGGTGGTTACAGCAAAAACCGTCACTCTTCAAAGATGGGATCAGCCTGCATCTAGGAGAGAAACTGAAGGAGATTGGTCCTGGAGACCACGCGGGTGCAGGGTAGCACGGAATCGTCTCATCGTTTGTGAAGAATACCTGGGAATAGGTGAACTACGAAATTGCCGAATTGCCATCTACGACATCTCGAGTGTCGTAGGTGGCATTGACTATTCGGACAAAGAGAAACATGAGAGGGTTCTCTATCCTATCTCAGTATCAGGGATGACTGGTTATCCCCTTCTACCATTTTCAGCACCATATCAGGCGGACAGACTCTCCCGAGAGCTCCAGTTCAGCACACTTGTGTTTACACACGACTCTCTAAACAAGGGTCCCCATCTATGGAAGTGTGAATTTCGGGTTCTCATAGCCAATCATCAAGATGAGGACGAGGATACTTCGAAGGAGTCGGTCAACCACTTAGTAGTGGGAACCCCTAATATCCTAGGATATACTGATGACGGGGACCCCCAGAACTCACCTCGGTTTCCGGATAGCTGTATCATTGGGAATTCCTCTGCTCGAATAATTTGGGCAACCTCCAGCGGAGAGTTGCGAATCTATTCGACCTGGACTGAAGATTATTCTTGGCGCTCGAGGCCAATTGATTTCGGTCGTCCAATGTCGGTACCACAACTACTCGCATTTGATGAACAGCTTGGGGTCGTGGTCCTATCGGAAAGATCCGGCCAGTTTACCGTGTTATGGTTTGTTTAGTATAGCTAGCCATAATTAATATAGCCTGATAAATTTCTTCATAATATGAATTCGTTTAGCCTACTTATGGGATTTCTTCGATGTTTGACTCTGTCCAAGTCTCGTTCCTCAGGAGGAGTGTGGCTCGCCCACTTGAACCTCACGTTTCCCTCCACTTTTGGGGCGCCGCGCCAAATAATGGCCTCTGACCCCAGTCTATTAGCTATCCTTTTCGTCTCAACCTCTAGCAAAGGCTCTCATCTTGCCTTCCGATGGCCTGCAAGACCAAGGGCCGTTCCACGCCTGGCTCGACCGCGACCGATTATCCGTCAACTAGACTATGCATGGCGCGCGGCTCATCCATCTGATTCTGTCAATGTCGAACCAGAGGATAAGCCATTCAGTATCAGTAAAGGTCATCAAAATCGACACCAAGGGCGCGATGTCGCGATGCCAGGTCACGAACCAAGTGGAGAAGGGAATCACAAAGAAATAGGAGTAACGAACGTAGGAGCCAATGCGAGTACATCGTTCATGGAGACTCAAGAGGCGATACAGAATCGTGACTACGAGTGGAAATTGCAAGATTGGAGTAATACACCGAACCAGTATAACTTCTTTAACAACTCTGCTTCTGCAGGTCATACGAGTGGTCCTACGAGACAAGGGTCGTCCTCCAAAAAGGCCCATCACCATACAACGTTTTCGTCATCATATTCGTCGAATGAACATCGAGATCGAGACTTTGACTGGGTTCTAGACCACCAAACTAAACACCTTGCAGAAAACATCTTTCGGTTTGACCGCAATCTATGTAACCAACGGTTTGAGCTCATTTTGGAGGAGCTCTTATTCCTCGGCCATCCCGTCTGTATTGGAGATGACGGAACTTGGCAGTGGGAGCAACTCTATGCCGAATCGAAGCCGAAAACGGAGGATGATGCTCAGCTGGATGGGCAAGAGTCACCGAGTAAGGAGAAAGTCAATGATCCGAAGGTGGAGGCATCGTTGAAAAGTTTCCACTTCATCCTCGTACTTGATAGACCGGACCCAGCCTGGGGTGGAAATGTCAATCTAACTCGTTTCGTCGACGTTTACTACGAACAACTAGCGGTGAAGATGACAGCAGCATTGCACTTTGAGCAATCGAGAGACAACTATGTGGAGAGGGAGACAGAGCTGCTAGTCGACCTTGGAGAGAGTGGTCAGCACACATACATGTCTCTCTTCATGCCCGATCTGACCTTCAAATAGCGGACTCCTACACCGTGTTCGAAAGAGCGGCTTTGGAGAAGTCCTCTCTTGCCCGCGCTATGAGAGACATCTTCGAATCTGTACAGAACCAACGTTTGGCTCACATCATCGTTGGCGCGTTCGAGCTTGATCTTCAAATGCCTTGGTATCACTCGGAGCTCTTACATGGTGATTTCGATCCAGAAGGGCCCGGTGAATACTCATATGAGGATGAGAGAGATGAACGATGGGACGAGGGATTCGGAAAGGGTTGGAGAGTCAAGCAGCTATACCCGTGGAACACGCTTCTCTTCCTAGAGGGCTGGGAGGCCATTGCGGAAATCGAGCCAGAATCCTCTGAAATGCTCCAGTTTAGGGAAGTCCTGACCCCCGATGTCTCGTAAGTTCCTAGATATTACCGCCCTTCACCTTGCTCATGACAGTTCAAGGTTTGCTGACGCTGCTACATTGCTCGACTGGGATTTGGAGACGGAGGTCATGAGAATGGCCCGCTATATGATATACCTCAAGAAAGCCAAGGTCAGCGATGTAGTCCATCCAAAACTTTTGAACATATATGTTCTACCAACGCGGATGGAGACATCGTTGGCCGAGCTCTCTGCCAAATTCCAGAGCTATTTTCCTCCGACTACCCCGGCCCTAGAGACAATTTTAGCCGCGATATCATCGTCGCCACAGGCTTTTCAGTTCTTCCTCCCATCTGCGGACCACTATGAACTTTACCATCAGATATTGATCTGGTTACTCAAGAATAACGCACTCATTATGCTTCACGTACGATTCAGACTCGTCGCTACAAAGGAAGTGAAGGAAGCTGTCTATCAATCGTCTCAGGAACTGAAGAAACGGATATCAGAAGGAGACGTTGAACGAGGAAGAAAAAGAAAACCTTCCGGGCCCGGGAGAAGGGAGGAAGAATTACAACCGAATAAAGGTTCGGAGCAGGATGGTGGACTGGAGATTGAATTCGTGCCTCCAGAGGGGCATCAACCGTCCTCGCCCGAGTTCACAAGGCCATCTGGCACTGATGAACGATGGGCCGACTTCGAAGTCCCACAAGATTTCGAGGAATCCTTCATCTTTGAACCTGGGAAGGCGACAAGGATGGAGCAACTATGGATAGATGAAATCGCGCGACAAAGACCTGAACTTGAGAACAGGTTTCTAAGGTGAGGAGACTTAATTGGCACGTGAGTAGTGTAAATAACACACCCCACGCAGGGTCTGCGAGTACTTTGATGGGAGAACAACATTCGACGAAATCCAGTATCGGTCACAACTGAAGCGGAGCCAATTCCGCCAAATTGTCTCAGAATACGACCCATGGGTAGGTACTGCTGACCTGATTTGATCGAAGAGTCTGATGTCTTGTAGCTTCTCTCCCTTTTGCACCCTTGAATGGAGATCGAAGGTCACCATGCCATCGAGGACCGCTCACCTGAGTGGCCACCAATATTTTTTTACGCATTTCCCGTCTCGTGTTAGGTTCTCCATCAAGCGAATGCGCAACCGAGGACGCGCCGCAGACGAATCAGGTCTAATGACCCAGCTGGGCCAGGCTTGGTCTGCCCCTTGGCAACGCTCCATAGAAGGTCAAGAACAAATGCGACGGTGGCCCTAGTGATATTGATTAAGCACGCGTATGGACCCAAAATTGGGTTCGATTCCCTCCCTCCCTCTCTTGTTCTTCTCCACCTCTTTCTACCTCACACGACCAACGGGCGTGTTGTCGATCCCTCTTTTCCTTTCACTCGTTTTCTTTCTTTCTTTCACGTCTTCCTTACCTTATCGGACCGGTCCGCCTTTATTGAAACATTCGTGACGAATTTTACTGCCCTGGCGGGATTTACCTTGAAACCATGAGAGCGAAAGATTTTTGGACAGCTTTTCCTCTACCTGAGAAACTGAACGTTCTGGCAAGTCTTGATACTATTTCTACTTGGTTCTTGGTAGATATTGATTGGGACAATACAGCGGAGCCGCATCACACGGACCAAATGGACCAAGGTCTTCTTCTTTTTGGCTCTAATTCATTGTGTCATCCAAATCGGTCTACAAGCTGGTGCATACACTATATCATCCCAGATGTCCGCTCCATTCTCCAAGGTTATGGACATGTCCCTGGTCGCAAAGCCCTTTGCCATTCTTGAGAAGAATGGCGATCTGACTTTATGTTCGGATATGCCTCAACGATTCGGGGGATCAGATCCTTGTACTACTAGGATCTCGTTTCTTTCCGATGGTGCGGGTAATAAAGCTGGAGAAGACGACTATGAGGATGAAGAGTACGAAGACGACCATGATGATAAGAAACTTCGTCGGCGGTTCTCTGTCTCTCCAAATCTAAGTTCCAACGGCACAGTCGTAGGCGTCACGCTAATCGGGCTTGATCCTGAACAACCGAGGTCCAGGCAGGTTGTCAGTGCCAGATGCGTCGCAACTTTTCCATGGATTTTCGATGTGTACGTGCATTGGACTGAATCGGTTCTCATGTTGACTTTCGCCTTACCTTAGCCTGCATGACAATGCCCGGGAGGACATCGTCTTCATATTCTATCAAGTTTGGCTCTTCTGCGCGTCGCTCTTTGCTGTGAGTATTCAAAAGGATCAACCTAACAACTATCTCACTCGTACTCAGATTGCTTATGAGTCTATCCCACATCTGTACGTTGCACCCTTCCCGAAAAATTAGGTTATAACGTAGCCTAGGATTGCCGCTCTCGCATCCGAGGTCCTGGCGACTGCATGGTCCATCTTCAAGATAATCAGAACGGAGTCATTCAAACGTGACTTCGATCGAATTGTCACACAGGGATCCTGCGACGGCATCAATGTCCTCCCCCATTTCTTTAATTCGAGTGAGCCTATCGAGGTGTGTACCCAGAATCAAGTACGAATATGTTCCACCAACTCACTCTTCCTTCAGGGTGTTCTTCTGGCACTCAACTTGGTTGCACTGGTTGGCTTCGTCATGCTGACGATGAAACTTTATAAGGTAATCACTTCTTTCTTAACATTTCTTGGCACTTACCTCATTCATCTCAGATGTATGCTACTGGTATGCTCAAACGTGTTGAAGGTCGCCTGGATATGGAGAGGCATTATAGGGTAAAACCCGTTCCCAAGAAAAACATACTTATTCTGATGTCTAATCCACAGCTCATACTTTCTTTTTCGAGTTTGATGCATCTTACGGCGTTTTTCCTTGTGACCGTTGCTGGTATCTTCATTGACCAGCTGTTCATCGGTCGAATCCGATTAGTGGCCCGCCATGTGATGACATACGAGATCGTCTTCCTCTTCTTGATTGCTGTTAGTACTTGGTCGGTTTGAAAGGGCGAAATACTAACATATCTCTTCTAGCTTACAGTTCCTTGGTTGTGGATAGTGAGCCGTGTCCCACGAATCTTTCGACTCGATTGACTAACATACATCAGGGCCTCGCTTCTACAAGAAAGGAACACCGAATCGGCATGGTGGTCTTCTTTGGCATCTCCCTAGGGTTTATGGCCATTTGGGGATCCATGTTTGGCAGCAGCATATACCGTTTCATGTTCTTTACCTGGTCATTTTTCGCGGTCATGAGTGTTTCTACGTGCATAATGCTGGTGATCCTGATCATCTTGTCTGTCTTGGTCTTCCTCAACTTCGGCCTGGGTCTCCCGGAATATTGTGAGTTTACTCGATTCGATATTGCTTATTCTGAAAACGCTCTAGTGCATACTCCTATTCCTGAGCATCCAGCAGACAAAGTACCTTGGATGATTGAAGCCGGCAACGAAAAGCCAGAGCTTTTCGTGGATTCACCCGTGAATACCACATCTCGAACACTTTCTCACAAGTACGATGATTCGTTCGATTCCAAGCTTTCATTAGCTACTTCTCCTGGCCAAACTCGGGATTTCCCCAACATGGAGTCGATTCAAGAGCCAATGCCACCAATTCCGCTCCCCGCTACCCCGACTCCAGTTTTGGTACTTTCAAACGAAGCAGTGAGCAGTAGGAGAAGTGAGGAGTCGGAGCCCGTGTTCCCTCCTGGCCTTGGGGCCTCCCCTCGTGGGTCTCCTAAGGGAAGTAGTCGCCGTTTACCTGTCCCTAAGAGCAGGTGGTCGACGACAACTGTAGGCACCGAAGCTCCTCCAACTCCTAGTGATGTATCCCGTCACTCTTCGACGAAGAAAGTCGGAAATGCTAGCAGATGGTCCACGTCTACGACGGCCACGACAACGACCAACACAAGCGGACTGTCGGAAGCTGATATCCCACCAGTACCAGAGATGCCACAGCTCCCACCGGTCCCAGAGATGCCACGACTCCCACAGGTTGCGGAGTTGGTGAGGCCTCTACCTGCCCTGCCTAAGAAGAACATCATTTAAGTATGTACCTAGGCTTTGACGTTGGGTGATTTCCACCGTATATGTGTACATATGTTGTATTGACGTGCATTACGCGATACTTAATCAATGGGATGTATCAACCCTCTTCCTCTTCCTCGGTATCGCTCTCATCTGCCTCTGCTCTCCTATCTCCCCACGTAAAGAGATTCATGATACCACGGGCAATGCGCACAGGTAAAAGTGGAGCACCATTTTCGTCCTCTGAATCATTTCCTTCGTCAGAACTATCATGTTCTGATCCTTCCCCTCTCATTTGTTCTTCAATGGCATCTCCCGTGAAAGCCCCTGGCATCGGGGCAATTTGAGGTGCCACAGCGGGTATATCTGGAGCAATTTGAGGGTTAATGTTTTCAGGTGGTGGTCTTGGCCTCTCAGTAGGTGGTAATAGGAGGTAAGCACGTGCATTAGGGAACTGCTGCGCAAAGTCGGGGTGTGATCGAACCCAGCGCTATAAAAACGTCAGTATCACCATTTCATAACCTCGAAGAGAAGGAGATCAACGCACCTCCAATTGCCGGACCACTTCTGAACCCGGAGGATCCCCTAATGCTCTGAGGATTTGTTGCCGTCTCTGATCATCCGGGTCTAAAACAAATATTTCTTCCAGCATTTGCAGGAATTCTACTGGATCCACTTGGATTCCATCATTTCTCGCCGTTCTTCCCCTTCTTTGATTCGGATTTTGTGCCTCTCTGCGCTTCTTGGCGCTTTCTGCGTTTGCAAGCGAGAAGTATTGCTCGTCGTATACCGTGGTACCCGGAGCTTTGGGAGTGACGATGTCGTAGACTTCTTGCGGGCCGATCGTAGCGAGGATAGAGCCAACAAAAGGTGCCAGTGGCTTCAAATCGGAGACAATTGCATGTCGAACGATAGCGTCAATAGAAGAGGTTGTGTCTCCTAAGGAATATTTGCTATAGCCATTGTTCGATTTGATCTCTGCAGAGACCGATTTTAATGTTGAATTTAACCAGGACAAGTTTTCAGGGATTTTCCATAAGGACACAGAACGATGAGCATATATCTTGCAGAGAAGAGAGATGGCAGAAGGTAGTGTATCCGAAGCACTGTGGCGGTTTGAGCACTGGAAACATCCCTCTCGAATGCTACTTACTTCCAGCGAGATATTGAAGTTGGCAGTCTCGATGAGGCAGGAATATCAACACCGACGAGAGATGACAGCGTCAGCAATACTTCAGGGAAGTCCAGTATAGCCTGTCTCAAAGCTTCTGTCGCCTTTGCCTGAAATGAGAGTTGATATGGGTATGGGTGATACAGAAGTTTAGACTTGCCTCTCCACCCCCTTTTTTCGTTCCTAACCCCCTGAGGACGAGTGACTTTGACCAGACCCATCCCGGAAGGCTCTTCAATGATTTCGCGAAGCTTTTGCTACTAGTAGCCTCCTCCCAAGAACTCTCCGTCTCCAAAAACCACTCATACTGCTCAGTCTTCACCGAAAGGAAATCAAGGTGGGCAAGTGCCAAATGAGGGTCTGTCCAAGGATCAAGAGCCCAAAGCAACCGAGCAAACTCAAAGGCGGTTCGCATCGTCCCTCGTCGTTCTAATGATCTATTGTGCCTCGATTAGCCTTCAAGAGTCCTGAATGGATAACGAGGACATCTTACAGAATGGTTCGATGTAAAGCCAAGAAGAGAGAACGGTTCTCAATCCGTCGAAAATCGAGTCGGGATGCTCCACCAGTGAGACTGAAAGAACCGCTGAAGCTTCTTTCGTACGAGAATATTGCTCGCGATATGAAGTCAGAAGACACGGAGTGGTCTTCGCTACGAGGTGAGTGGCGATATTGCCTATACAAGAGCACTGACCGTCCTGCGCTCGATATACCTCCGAAATTTGAAGCAGAGTATCGACGTGCCAATAAGACTCCCTCATAAGGGCAAAGAGATGATTTGGGTCCAACATTCCGACAATTTGTATAAATTGTCTTTGATCCCAGCGGTAACTGGGAGAATGCTCGACGGTGTACCATTTCTCTCCAGGCATCGACATCCAATTGTCTTCTGGTGGAATATGTTTGCGTTCATCGTCTGTGAGTAGGCGCATTGTTAGCCCGTCTCTTGTGGCTCCAGGGGGCCAGGTATTCTGCGGCTTGCAAAGTGTTGAACGAGCAACTGGCATCCGTTGAGTTGGTGTTGAAGACGAGGATGCATCTGCGGAACGGATTACTCCGCTACCGAAGAACCGTCTCATTTCCGCATCTGCATCTAGATATTTGGGCTGGATTGACAGTAGGCTTCTGAGCGTATGTAGTGCCGAGACAATAGATGGAGCAGAGGCTAGTATAGAGGACGTATCTGGAATCGTGATATCAGAGTATCTGGCCACCATCAGAACACGGTTAGAGGCTTCGGTGGGTAGATACTTACTTCAGTGATAATTCTGCAAGAGCTCGGTCAAGGTCATCTTCTTGATTTGCTTTGCCTTTTCCTTTCTTTGCCGAAGACTTCTCGCTTTTCGTCGCAGGCTTGGGTGGCTGGGGAGCTATTGCCGCCCCTCCTTTCTTTTTCTTTTTCTTATTCTGATTTCGCCTTAATTGAGTTCAGATGTCACGGTAGGATGCAATCTTAGAGGCTTACTTTCTTCTTCGTCGCCTTAGCTTCTTCTTCTTCGTCCTCAGATTCGACATGGGCGCTATCACTAGCAAGCTTGATATTAAGCGTGAAATTTGTCAGTAAAATAGCGGAATAAGTGGGCTGGACAAGCCGGTCGCCGTCTATTACGGGTGAAGAGCCGGCCTAAGAAACGTGACATACAAGAGAGAATCCGGCTGAGATTGACTTGGTGATATTGTTTGAAGGTAATTCCGATGAAGAATCTTCGCTGTCCTCCTCCATATCAGGGCGGCTATCATCGCCCGCTACGGGGGGTGATTGGGTTTTCTCTGCTGCAGAAGCAAGTGCAGCTATTTCCTCTTGCTCTCGTTGTTGTCGCTTGCTAAGGCGTGGCGGCATAATTGGCCTATTGTGGGGGATGACAGGATGTACTCATACACCAGCGCCACACATGGAAAGAGAGAAATCCAAAAAACACCTTGGGTAGTATTTATAGCCGGGAATAAATACGGTAGCATCGATGGGATGACAACTTAAAGGTTTATAGTACAAAATAGTGTAGCGAGTCTGGTAGAGGCAAGCCTGCCACCTGTATATACGCAAGAATAAGTGGTGTAGATGGACTATTTTACAAGCTTCAAATGTTGCGCCCAACAAAAGCGCTTTTGAAGAAGGTATATGTGCTATAAAAGGGGTCTATAGCACTTATACGTACTTGCCGACCATCGGGATGAGAGTCTGAGCAAGTGTGAAGCTGAAAATCAGCTTTGGTCCAACTACGATGATCTGTGTGTGTGTGTGTCAGGCAAGAATTAATCACGACATGAATCCATTCATTTGTCTCACCTTCGGGGTGAGCCCCTTGAAGAAAGCCGTCATACCCTCATTTTTGATGAGGTCTCGAACAACCACTGCGCCATGAACCTTAGTTTCAAAGTTTGCATTCTGGATGCGAGTCTTGATTGTGTCCAATGGTGCTGCCACTGTTATCGAAGAAATCGCACCGGCGGTCGACGCGATGAAGTTTTGCCACCATGTGGCCTTTGAGTAGTCTTCGATACCTAGTACATAGTCCTTTGTGAAGGCAGATCCACCGAAGAGCTACCAAAGAGGATCGAGTAAGCATGCAATCTTACAGCCTTTGGTAATGATATCATACCGCAAAGGATCCTGGTGCATTTCGCGCTACTGTCCACCCCCATCCTCGGTATAATGTTCTTCCTTCTTCCATGAAGATTTGTACTACACCCCGACCCCTGAACGCTTCTGGATTCGTTTGTCTCTTGATTTTCAGAGCATCCAAGGGTAGTAATACAACTTCTCCGATCCCAGTTAAGCTACCAGCTGTAGCATGCATCATATTTTTTCCGTTTCTCTCCCCGAATGTATTGACGAAGGCGTTTCGCAGAACCGGCGTACCACGGATAAGGTCGTTGAAGTATGGTTGTCCCCCAAATTTGTATATTCTTTGCGAAATCTTGTAACCTGCAGCATACCCGAGCCCAGGAAACAAGGAGAAAAGCTTTTTGGATAGAGATGCTGTTGCATAGTCTTTGAAAATGATGCTATTGGCCGCTTGTAAAGTAAATTTTGACTTGTTGGACATAAGTCGTTTTGCCACAGTGTCCACAGGATGAAAAATGATGAGTTCAGCAACCCCTACACGGTTCTCATCGTTGGTGGTTTTCCATCAAATCAAGGTGCCAAGGCTTACCAGATAATCCAGAACCTACAACGCGTGCAGTTCCAGATTCTGAACCTTTTGCAGAAGTTAATGGCGCCATTTGGGAGTAAAGGACGCGCTCGGAAAAAAAAACTTGCAAAGGGGGCAGAGGTCGAGGTTTCGATCTTATATCGGCCGGAACCCTTGTCCGACAATACATCACGCGACAATCACAAAGGAGCAAGTATTGGGAGCAAAGCGAATTCACTTCGGTAACAGGAAATACAGTGGTCGGATAACATGCACGATTAAGCCTCGTCCGGATAGAGCATGAGCTCTGGGCGGACCTTCTGATCAAATTCCTCGGGAGTCAGGAATCCGAGAGAAACAGTAGCCTCCTTGAGAGTAGTACCCTCTTTATGAGCCTTCTTTGCTGCCTTGGCTACATCTACATGGATGTGGAATGTTAGTGACTGATGGCCTCAACACGCAAGCACTGACTGTCATAGCCAAGATGGCTATTGAGGATGGTCGCAAGCATCAGAGATTCATGTAGAAGTTGACTGATTCTCTTCTCATTTGCCTCGATACCAACAACGCAGTTCTTGGTGAATGAACGAGACGCTAGAATGAACCAATCAGATATATCATGGCGCGTGGCGAGCTGAAAGTACCATCAGAGAGAAGCCTTATGCTCTGCAGCACATTCTTGATAATGACGGGTTTGAAAACGTTAAGCTCAAACTGCCCCTGTGCTCCAGCGAAAATGACGGCCTGGTTGTTTCCAATGACCTGAGCAGCGACCATAGTCATGGCTTCACATTGAGTGGGATTGACCTTTCCGGGCATGATACTAGACCCAGGTTCGTTTTCTGGCAAAGAGAGTTCCCCAAGGCCGCAGCGAGGACCAGAAGCGAGATACCGAATGTCATTGGCAATCTTGTGAAGAGAGCACGCGACAGTTGCCAGTGCCCCAGATGCCTCGACCAAAGCATCGTGAGCCGCCAGAGCTTCGAACTGTGGAGGGATCAGCCAGAAAAAGGGAATCGAAGCGACTTTCGTGCCTTATTGGGAGCTGTATGGAATTGAAGCCCAGTAATTTTAGAAACTTCTGCGGCAATTTTTACATCAAAGCCCTTTTTAGTGTTCAAGCCGGTACCGACGGCAGTACCACCTTGTGCAAGAAGACTGAGACGGGGCAGAACGCCTTTGACACGTTCAATGCCATTGGCAACTTGTTGTACGTATCCAGAGAATTCTTGTCCTAGTGTGAGTGGCGTTGCGTCCTGTAAGTGGGTTCGACCGATCTTGATGATATCAGTAAATGCTTTTGCCTTTGCGTCCAAAGCATCATGAAGTGTAGTTAGCGCTGGAACCAGATCATGATGGATCTCGGTAACTGCTGCAATATGCATTGCTGTTGGGAACCTGTGAGTGGGTTGATAAAAATTGAGTATTGTACATATAGCTAATTGCTCACGTACGTGTCATTGGACGACTGCGACATATTAACGTGGTCATTCGGGTGGACTGGCTTCTTGGAACCAAGCTCTCCTCCTAGGATTTCGATTGCCCGGTTTGAGATGACCTGGAAAGGGCGGTTAGGGACAGGCATCAGTCACAATCAACGCCTAATAATACCTCGTTAACATTCATATTCGATTGTGTGCCACTGCCAGTTTGGAATACAACGAGGGGAAAGTGATCTGCGAGTTTGCCATTGATGACCTCAGAGGCAGCCTGAGAGATGGCATTCCCAACCTTGGGATCAAGGCCATAAGTCATATTAACGTGAGCAGCGGCTTGCTTGAGTACACCGAAAGCCTTGATTAGGGGAAGTGGAAGTCGTTCCGTCGGGCCACCGATATCAAAGTTCATGAGCGACCTGGCGAATGTTGGGATAGATACAGCATAGTGCGAGCCCAAAGACTCACCTCTGCGTCTGAGCTCCCCAATATTTATCTGTAGGAACTTGCAGATCACCAAAGGTGTCGCGCTCTTGTCGGAACTTCTGTTGTGACTTCCAATATCGAGTAATTAGCTACCATTTAGCCCTATATAATGCACATACCATCCTCAATGAAGAATTTGCAATCAGACGGACTGAGGGGCGAGTCACGGTGAGGTGGCTACAGTTAAGCTTGGAAGAGAATATGGGTCAGTGAGGACTGCCGGGTTATCACGAGCATTTACGAAGCGAGAGGTACCACAATGCGACGCTGAGCAATCCTTAACATTTTCTCCCTAGGAATAAAGAGGAAAGAGAGCCAATGAGCTGGTAGGAATCGAATCAGAGTGATAGCTAGGAACAAGTTTTTCGACACAAACAAAAAAATCTGTTGCTTCCGGCCTCACCCACAACCTGCCACTTTCCGCGGGACTTTCACTAGGCATAAAATGGCATCGAGCATTGTTATTCATAGCGATATCATTGCTCCACCAACTCCGGCCTCTTGGGAACCTGTAGGCGCCACTGGAGCAAAGATATCAGGTCGGTGAAATTAGGCCAAGGGTGAAGAGATGGAAGCTCAACCGAAATACACCAGAACTGAAACCACGAAGGCTTTTGCCCGTTGGACCCGCATATCTAGCCCATGCGAGACGAGTGCTGAATAACAAGACGTTTGCTGAAGACGATCGGGACCAAGAACTGAAGGCAGATGGCAATGAAGTAGGCGAAGAGGGCCTTTTAGAGGACGATTTGGGCATTGGAGAGGAGCCTGAGTCGTCCGATTTGTTGCTATTGGATCCAAAGGATTGGAAGGTGTGTCGCCACAGATCGTTAAAAAGTCATCGAGGCCAACGTTTAACAGAATCAAGACCACTATAAAGTACTTGGTCTCTCCAAATTACGAATAAGTGCCACTCCCGATCAAATTCGAATCGCCCGTATGTACACCATTTTTCACTATACCGTAAACTAACGTCAGGTTGGATTTCAGACAGAAAAAAGGTCCTCAAGCATCACCCGGACAAAAAAGCGAGCTCTGGAAATACAAACGACGATGCTTTGTTCAAATGCATACAGAAAGGTGGATCATAGCGCCCAAACTCGCTCAGAAATCTGACTCTTCTTTCTAGCATTTGAAGTCCTTTCAAATCCCGAAAAAAGAAGACAATTTGACTCCGTGGATCCGTACTATCTTGATATCGAGATGAATCCCCCAGAACCAAGTCAAATATCTGCCTCACCCGGAGCGTTCTTCAAGTTCATGGCACCAGTGTTTGAGATAGAAGCACGCTTTTCGAAGGTCAAGCCACATGTTCCTCTCGGGTCGCCAGATGCCACAAAGGACGAGGTGGAACGCTTCTACGACTTTTGGTACAACTTCGACTCATGGAGAAGCTTTGAATATCGAGATAAAGAAGTCAATGAGGGTAGCGATTCTCGTGACGATAAACGCTACACGGAGAAGAAGAACAAGAACGAACGAGCGAGACTAAAGAAAGAGGACACTGCCCGTGTTCGTGGATTAGTCGACATGGCGATGGCAGCCGACCCTCGTATTAAGCGCATCAAGCAGGAGGAAAAGGCGGCAAGGGAGGCGAAAAAGAAAAATACTACCACCGGGAAGGGTAAGCAGACTGCGGCGTCAATTGCAGAGGAGGCTGCTAGGAAAGCTGAAGAGGAGCGAGCACTGAAGGAAGCAGAAGAAGCCGCCAAAGCAGAAGCCAAAAGGGCCAAAGCCGCTGCTGCTAACGCTGCCAAAAAGGCGAGACGAGCCGCTCGTGCCACAGAGGAGGGTGCTCAGTCTTAGACTTAGTCAACACCACCACCGTGCTAATAGGATAATATTTCCATATTCAACCTATATGAGTCAACCTATATGAGATTTGCGACTCTATGTAAAGGGTCGTTCGGGTGTTAGCGATGGAGAGCTTCAACCCATTTGAATAGAATTCCATTGGCTTTTGAATGCCATGACAGAAGTCGCAAACCTGTGGATCGTGTTAGCCAAGTGCATTAACCCTAAGTATCTTGCAGTGCGTACCCGAGGAAGCCCACAACACCATCATTGAAATTAACAATTCCGAGACCAGTAGCGGGTATCCACATGTCAAGAACATCCAGTAGTAGTTGATAGCGTACGGCAGCTCGTTCCCTGAAACATATGTCACTCACACCAGAAACGAACGGTTACAAAAACGAACCTTTCTAATGCCTTGAGCCTTGTATCACTCTCGGCACGATCTCCCATGGATTTTTCACCAGGGGCCCTTAGTGCCTTTGCTTCGTTGGCTAACCGCCCGACCTAAGTGTAGCATGCTTGATGAGATAGGCTCAAACAGGCCACGTCTAGAACAACATACCTTTAACAAACTGTTGAACTGTCCGACCATGATTCCTACGAGCCAGAATCTTAGGGAGATTTTCAGGGCGCTCTCTGCTTTCGTTGGTATAAGACTGATGAATTTGACCGAGTTCGCCCAAACAATGGCGTCGAAGGTGAGATATCCGGCATAACATAATTGTCTTGCTACCGCAGTGAAACGCTCAGCAGACTGCTGCGAAAGTGCAACAGACTGAGACGCCTTGAGTGCCGCCTGCAAATGCTCAAGAGGTTTCCCGAGTCGCATCACTAGAAATAGCTCATAGGTATATAGTAGACAGGGTTAATTAAACACTTACATTTTCGTCCTAAACCGAGATGATTCTTGAGAGCGTTCCAACGCTGAGCAGCGTCCTTGTCTCCCCTTCGCAGGAGTATGTATGCATAGAAACGTGCAAAGTATTGTATGGCACGATACGTCTAAGAGATCGTAGAGGCGCATTTCAGTACTCTATACTGGCAAACGACGCATACACGATTTCCGTCCTCGGTCCGGGCAAGTTCCACCTCACCTTATCCCTTCCCAGTGTCGTTGCCCAGATTTTGAGCGATTTAGATAGCACAGGGTGCATAATAACTTGTCCAGCAGCTGCAGTGACAGACATGGTTGATAGTGAACGGGAGCAACTTTCGAAAACACGTGTGGGGTACCGGCTTTAACGAGAGTCATTATACCGACTTCAAGCTACGGGCCATTTAACTCAGATACAATATTACGGAGCATTTGAATGTGTGATGGAGAGGTATTGCAACATCCGCCCACCCAAATACTACCCCAACAACCCTTCGAAGCGCATTCTAGAGCTCCTTCGACATGTTCGCACCACATTCAACCCGCCGATAAATCTTCCACCATCCCATATCTCTCCACCATCAGGAAAGAGAAGCAGAATAGGTACTGCATCACCTGAAAAGGATCTATCCCTGCGAACTGCCGAGTCGAAGGCTGAAATGAGTTCTTGCAAATAGATTGGATGAGTACAATTGATACCTATGCCACTGATGTCCGCTTGTCCATCGGACGGCATAAGCACCGTTCGAACGATGGCATACCCCTCGTCCATCGTTGTCATCGCTCCGGTGCTGTTGTTCCCTTTGATCCCTTGACCCGGTAAATGTCCATCTGGGAGAACCATGCTGATATAAAACTCCTTTTTGATTGCTTGGTGCTTTTGCTGAAATTGTTTTATTGCCTTCCGGATCGCAGTCACCTCTGATAGCAGTGGTATAGTCTCAAATAATACTCCGTCGAGCTTGGGCCAGTCTTCTTCCGGTACAAGTTCCATCCTGGAGAGGTGAAATTTATACATGGCCTCGAAAGATGGCTTGCCGTCATGAGTAAATGGGTGACTGTAGATTCCTGAGTACTGGATAGGAACATATTGGTGAGTTACATATTACTTAAAGCATAGAGGTCATACGTACTTCAGTGCCGGAAGGCTGGACGACTGCACAAGGCCCAAGACTTAGTAACTTTCTGCAACCGCTATGTCCCGCTGTCGTGACTACCTCATCAAGACTATCAATAGCCTTTCCGAAAAGGTTGCGGGTAACGTCTTCGCTTTGAGTCGCCTCTAGCGTAAGTTGGTAAGTGCAGGTTGAAAATACAGATGCCCCAGCGTCCAGGTAGCCTCTATGAACTCGTTGGACAAGTTCAATATCCGAGATGAGAGAAGAAGAAGACCACAGGTTAGGTGTTCCGTTTGGCATCTTGAAGCCCAGATGCTCCAGTTGTGATGCCTGCAAGACCGGGGTCATTGCTATTCGTTGTACCGGACGATTGTGTCCAAGACATGCGAGTAAATATTGACCGAATTATGCTAACCATTGCGCCGTCTGCTATAAAGATTGGAATTCTGTTCATAGCAATTGGTCGAAGAGGTGGCGTCCGAAAAAATCTTGAGAGTCAACCATGATCCGATCCATACCTAAAGCAACAATCAGGCAGACATCCTCATTGCTTGGTACACCAAGATGTCTTGCTACGCAAGCAGGGACGTTCAAACAAAAGCTGGATGCTGGCCCTGCGCTGGACGATTTCATACGCAACGCGCCGGAAGTTGAGACCGTGACGTTGGGCAACACTTCACAACCGCGATTACCGTCTTTCTTGAAAACGAAGATACCTACGGGTGCTTCTTTCACTAAGATTAAGGAGGACTTGCGCGGTTTGAAGCTACACACGGTTTGCGAAGAGGCCAGATGCCCCAACATTGGCGATTGTTGGGGTGGAACTGATAAATCAAAAGCCACTGCGACTATTATGCTAATGGGAGACACGTGTACTAGAGGCTGTCGGTTCTGCTCAGTGAAAACTTCCAAAACGCCTGCCCCGTTGGATCCTCATGAGCCGGAACACACTGCAGAAGCCGTCAGTAGATGGGGTTTGGGATATATTGTCCTAACTACAGTGGACAGAGATGGTAAGCTCCTTAGTTTTATCCATTGTTCATGTTTTCGCTGACAAACCAAGATATCCCTGATGGCGGAGCTGAGCATTTTGCCAGTACGATTCGAAAGATAAAATACAAGTTCGTCCTAGATACCTCTTCCAAGACGAAGCTAATGTTCAAGTAGAGCCCCCAATATACTCGTCGAGGCTCTTACAGGGGACTTTGCGGGTAATCTCGAGCACGTAGCATTGGTCGCCCGGTCCGGTTTGGATGTATACGCACACAACATAGAGACTACAGAGGCCTTGACCCCATTTGTTCGAGACCGACGTGCTACTTTCAGACAAAGTCTCAGCGTTTTGGCTCGAGCAAAAGAGGAGGGAGTGCGAATTACAAAGACTAGTATGATGCTCGGTTTAGGAGAAACAGAGGATCAGGTACTGGATGCGTTGAAAGCGCTCCGAAGTGCGAACGTCGACGTTGTCACGTTTGGACAGTATATGCGTCCTACCAAGAGGCATATGAAGGTTCATCGATATGTCGAACCCGCGGAGTTTGATAGATGGAAGCAAGTCGCTATGGATATGGGCTTCTTGTATGTAGCAAGTGGGCCGTTGGTTCGTAGCAGTTACAAGGTATATAATCACTCAAGCCACAACCTTTGATATTAACGACTTTATAGGCGGGGGAATACTTCATTGAAAATGTACTTCGAGGGAAAGGTGCCAACGTTTCCAAATTGTCACAAACCCGATCACAACCACAGGATTCAGCCACAGATTCAGTATCTCCATAAATTATTGTTCTATTTCTATTTCTACTCGTATCATTTAATGTAATCCTGGATCGTTTGGCTATACATTGTATCACTCGTGAAGTATTTGTCAGTCTCCTATAGTCGTTTAAAGCTGCTCAGAAAATTCTGAATGTTTCACGCAGGTGTAAAAGAAGATTATTTATTAATTTTTTCTTGTGGAGAGACCGCATCAAGATCCGGCCAAAGGTGTATACAGGCCCTTTGCTTTCTTGGACTGGTCCACGATCGCCACTTGTACCGAGCGCCGTCCCAACTACCGCAAGGATGGCACAAGTACTTCCCTCCATGGATTTTCTCCATTCGCGCGACGAGTAGGTGTACGCAGGTGCTGGCTCAGGCCATTTGCTGATACCCCCTTAGCAGTTTCGGACTCGACTCTCCTTCAACCCCAACGGATTGGCGTGCAAAGTACAATGAAGCCGCTGATATGTTGTCAGAAGCACGTAATGAGCTGGATGATTTTATTCACTCGTCCAAAGAGCTGGAAGATGAACTGCTGCGTGAGCTGGAGCGGACGGAGAAGACGCAAAACGATCTCAAGGATAAGATCTCGCGTTTAGAGACGGATCGTGATGACTGGAAGGTGCGTGGCCACGGTTTTAGGTGCCCTTGGGAGCCTCATGTCTTACGCGTAAGAACAGAGCAAGTTTATTTCACTGCAGACCAGCCACAATACGACCGTCAATTCCTTGCACCGAGAACGAGATACTCTTCGGAGTGAAGTCCAGAAGTTAAAGGTACAGCTCCGTGATTTGGAACTGGGCAATGACGACCTCGAGCGCACCGAACGAGCCATCAGCTCATCGCTCGCAGATGTTGAGGCCAAGTATTCCAAAGCTTTGGAAGAGAAGATTATTCTAGAACAAGAACTGCTGAACAAGGCCGCGGTGGAGGAGGAAGCGCAGCGTCTACGCGATGATCTTAGAGACGCTAACTCGGAGGTCCAGGTTTTGAGGGATCAACTAGACCAGTTCAAGTCGACGCATTCCCGCAAGTCTCTCATGACTCCTCCAGCAAACGACTTGACTTGTTCTCCGAGGCACGACAACTCATCTACTCTCAACCTCCCCGTGTCAAACGAAGACCAACTTCTTGATACAGTCGCTCCTGCTGATGTCCTTCTCGCAGATGAAGTTACTGGCTCACATATTCCACCTTCTTCGACATCCTCTCGCCCAGTTTCCATTGCATCCTCATCCGACAAGCCACTCTCAAAGCCAACTTTCCTCAATTCAAGGAATACGCCCCGTTTGTCTACACCAGGACTTCATAGCCGTTCCAACTCCCTGCGAACCTCTCCCCTCAAAGCAGCAGGGTCGCTACCTGGTCGGACATCTCGCGTCATACCCGCCTCACGCACCACTCCAAATTCGTCTATACCATCCAAGTCGAAGGGTGTGCAAATGGTCAGTGAAATGCGCGCTAAAGTTCGGAGTTTGGAGCAAAAGCTACATACACGCGTCCCTCGACTGCGTAGTGGAACATTTGACCGAGGTTCTCAGCTAAAATTGTCTCCAAATATGGCCGCTAAGAAGGCAGTACCACCCGAGAGTCCTGGTTGGGTTCTCGTTATGGAAGACTCCCCACCTCCTCGCAGGGTCACCCCACGCCGTAGCATGAGTGGAAACAGCCCTCCCCCTTCATCGTTTCCAACCAAAACTCCGCAATCTGCGAGTGATGATTCTCCTATAGCCAATCGTATTCCTCCTCCAAGACGCTCAATCACAAAGAGTCGTTCATCCATCCCCACTCCTACTTCATCCACAACTTCTCGCGGTGGATCTCCTGATTTTGAACCTCCGCGTATGGAAGTCCGTAGTCTGAATGCGTTGAAGAGGACTAGTGTACCAATGTTCCCCGCGTCCGGCCGAATCAGCCTTGGTTCCTCTACTGATTCTAGGGATGGTGGTCTGTCTTCAAGCCAGCGCACATCAAGCACTATGCGAGGCTCGATGCTTCCTCCTTCAGCACCTGCTTCTAGGCCCCTCGCTGCGACCACTTTGGGTAACCCCACTCTAAAGCAGAGCACTAGTGCAACCGTGGGCGGTACCCGCATCGCACGACCCTTATCTATGAGTGCGAGACGTACGGATACTGGTCCCATGACTAAAAATCTTCCTGTCGATGAGTATGGTATCATCAAATCATCCAACGCCTTCCGCCCCAAATCTGCCAGGTCTGGGAGCGTCTCACATACTGCTATCTCAGACGAGGTATTTTAATGGAACGCTGTGAAAGGTTTCAAGGTATTTTATTCTCCGTCTGGAACCCAGCATCACACTCTCGTTATTTGTTGCCTCAGTTTAGCCTGGACTTTAATTCATTGTCGCCTCTTTTGCTGTGCCATACAGTAGTCGTTCCTTTTTATGCCAGAATTTATCTTCTTTTGTGTTTCGTGTAATTGCGGTGGAATCTTGAGTGCGAGTGGCGCAAACCATTGATCACAACTTGAACCGGACGACACCCATGCAAAGGGATTGGCTGGGGCAACTAATCAAATAATTTCTAGTGACCCTAAACACAAACGATTCTGAGAGTTTGGCGATCCTCGTACAAGCTGCAACTGGACCCAAACGCGATTGATCACAATCGAGCTATCATAAGAGGTGTTGGTTTCGATCTCGTACATCTACAGAGTGTCATTCAATTTGGGTATATAAAAACCAGGGCTGCTCGAGTGCTTAAAACCAAGGGCCTTCATTATGGGTAAAAAGAAAAAGTCCCAACTCAAGCCCGTTACACGAGGCTTCGCAACTACTTCTGTTCCCTCCAAAAAGGCAATCGTAGAAGCAGAATCGCAAGCTGCTTCCCAAACCAGCGAGGCCGACGGTTCAGTGGACACTCCTGGATCCGTTAGCGCATCCTCCCAACCCTTTGAAGTGAAAAATGCTTCTCAAGACAACATAGATTTGGAGCTTCAGGCTCTCGTCGATAAGTTACAAGACAAGACCGAACGCGAGATTGGTCGGACCCTCAAGGCAGGTCCAAATAAAATGACAGGTGGTCCGCTTTTGATTGTTTTAGGCTTTGGAGGTTGATCGTCGTATGGCGAAATCTTACCGGCTTCTTGACTTCCCCGCATTATGGCGGAACCAGATATTGGAGCTCATTCGCGAGGAGCAAAAGCAACAAGTGTCCAAATCTCCTCTTCTTGGCGAATCCGAGGACAAGTTGCTCCCTAGATTCGGTATTCTATATGGTGTTCTCCGTCGCTTAGGTCTCTCCCAAGCTCATACAATGGAGTGCCTGTCAGCGAACAGACGTCTTGACCTGGAGGAAGCATTAGAATGGGTAAGCGAGGTTTTTCTAATGCTGCATCCCGAGTCACTACGCATCAGGTTTATTTGGCTACCCTCGAAGGTCAGCTGGTGTGGGAACAAGGTGTGCATCATTTCGTATCTTGGTTAATGGGCTTTACCACTCACAATTTGAGTCTGAAGCCATACCTCAACCTCGGCAAACGTCACGTCCCGAATATTCCCATCAATCTATTGTGAAAATGCTACCAGCCTCGACCAATATATCGTCAGGAAGTTTGTCAACCGGTGATGGTAGATCCGTTGTAGTGCTTTCCAAAACGAGTCAAAGAGACAAGATTAGTACCACGGGCAGAGTACAACTAACAGGGACAGGAGATGCGACGGATGCAGGACCAGTGGCGAATACAAATGCTCATTCCTCTGATCAAGAAGGAGATTCCTCGATTGAAGAAACAGATCTAAATATTGTGCATGCGACACTCCGCTTGCAAGTTCTTCGAATCCAGAAATCCGGCCAATTAGCGAGCCAAAAGGAGAGAGTCGCGGGATTGGAAAAACGGATTCGAGACATCGAGAAAGATTACTTGTACTCTTCCAGGCTTGCCAACATCGCATTCACCTCAGGCAAAGCAGAGATGGAAGCGAAACTGCTTCAAGACAGGCTCCGTGCTGGGGCTGAACCAGGCCAACTACCTACACAACCTGAATCACACCTGCCCACCGAAGAGGTGGAACTGTCGCTACCAACGTTGAGTAGTGCCGAGAATGCACCAGACGATAGTGGTGGAGAGGAGGATACGGATACAATGTTCGGAAATCTGTTGGACGAAATGCCTAAAGAAGAAGTCCTCAGCAATGGTGTTGTGGTCATGGTAAAAGACATGGCCACTAAACACTGGAATGGAAAAACGGCAAGGTTCCTCTTGGCTGATACGATCAAAAGGCGAGATCGCTATGCCACTATCCATTATCAAGTGATCAGTGGAGGAAGCCGGGCTGTTCGATGTGAATGCATCATACGTTGGACAGGAGGGAAGGTGGATCAATGGAAAATGGAAAAAGTGGCATGCCACGATTCTAATCAAGCGGAGGATTATGTTTCCACTCTTGCACTTCATGACATTACCTACCCGCTTTCTGTAGGATTTGCTGGGGCGCCTCCTTCAGGCATCGCTCCAGTAAATCACCGCTTGCTTGCTCCAGTATTCCGTGACTTGTGGATGGAACTGGAGGGTCTGCGCAAATCTGAGGAAGATTCCGTTAACCGCCAGGTCTGGTCTGACCTAAGGAGCATCGCGCGCGATAGGATAGTTATTCGCGAGGTAGTATTTCATCTATACAGTCTGATTAACTGAAGTTCTGAATTACTCTAGGCCGGGAACAAACTCTCGCGGGTCCCGGATTCTGTGCAGGATCGCCAACCCTCGTACTCTGCGTCTGTCTCAAAGGCCACTCAAGAAGAACTTATTCATTTGATATCTAGTCGGCAGTCCACACCGGCATACCAATCAATGCTAGTGGGTACCTAGATTTGCGATCTACTCTGGATCAGTCTCTGATAATTACAGAAAACACGCCTATCTCTGCCAATTGCGGTATATCGTCATGAGATATTAGAAACACTAGAGACTCATCAAATTTTAGTTCTCAGTGGAGAAACCGGGTTAGGCTCTTTCTGATATTCAGACGTAAATTGACACCAGGTTAGATGTGGAAAAAGCACACAGGTCCCTGCGTTCATTATGGAGGATCAACTCAGTCGTGGCAAGACCTGTAAAGTTATATGTACCGAGCCACGTCGCATATCAGCTATATCTTTGGCGCAGCGGGTCAGCGCGGAAATGGGCGAGCCCGGTGGGGCTGTTGGTACAAATAATAGCTTGATAGGTTATTCCATCCGACTCGAAAGCAATATAAGCAAGTCGACGAGGCTGGCGTTCGTCACAAATGGTATTGCTCTCCGGATGTTGGAAGGAAACGACGATACGGGTGCATCAATTGATGAAGTTACCCACATAATAGTTGACGAGGTGCGATCCAGAACCATTATGCATGACTCATTGATTAATTTCTGCAGGTTCATGAGCGGCAAGTGAAGCGTTTTGTTTCTCACTTCGAGTTTAACAAAGGTTAAGGTCAATAGAATCCGACTTTCTCTTGATTATCCTCAATTCTTTGCTCAGTCAAAGACCTAACTTAAGGTGAGTCGTCTATCCACAAACTTTAGTGTGAACTCATGATATCCAGAGTTGTTTTAATGTCTGCGACTTTAGATGCCGAAAAAATCTCCAAGTATTTCGGGGATTGTCCCGTCATATCCGTTCCAGGACGGACATTCCCTGTGAATGTTCAGTTTCTGGAAGATGCTGTAGAATTTGCCGGCTATGAGATCACGGAATTATCTCCTTACGCAAGACGAGGTACGCAAAAGCTTAATTCATGTGCTTCTGTCATTTCTCAGGCAGATCCAGCCAATGATAAGTTCTCTCGCAGCAAAGCTGCTCAATTAGAATGGACGGAAAACTCAGTTGACATCTTGGAGGCGGAAGATGGAGCAGTCATGGAGCCAGTGCAGCCCATCGTATTGGAAAAACGATATTCTCGTGGCACTGTGTCGACCGTCAACCTTTTGGATGAGCGACTTATACCCTACGATCTGATCGTTCGCTTGCTCGAGCGATTGTGTTTCGAGGACACTGCATATTCAGCCTACTCAGCTGCGATTCTCATCTTCTTGCCAGGAATCAACGAAATCCGGAAAGTCCATGACATGCTTCTCGGCCACGAGCTATTCTCTAGCGATTTATTCCGTATATATCCACTGCATTCGACAATTTCTAGTGAAGGACAGGGTGCTGTTTTTGAAGTTCCCCCCGTTGGTATTCGGAAAATAGTTATCTGTGAGCAAAAACGCAGAATAGTTGGGCAAGTGCTAACCTCTTGTGAAGCTTCGAATATCAGCGAGACTGGAATTACTATTCCCGATGTGACGGCGGTCATTGACAGCGGCAAGCATAGACAGATGATGTGTGTTTGTCTCCCACTGCTCTGGATGTATCTGATGTCTTCCACTGAGTAGATTTGATGAGAAGAGACAACTTTCACGACTCCTCGAGACATTCATTGCCAAAAGCAACGCCGCGCAGTAGGTTCCAAAGGCGGCTTAACTCGTAGCTAATGGTGGATCATAGGCGTCGTGGAAGGGCTGGGAGGGTCAGAGATGGACTTTGTTTCCATTTATTTACTAAGCTGAAGCACGACACAATGGCAAGTCCACATCATTTTAGCACATATTCTCGTCTTATTTGTTTATAGATGGCGGATCATCCTGTTCCCGAAATGTTACGACTCTCGCTATCAGATCTCGCCTTGAGAACTAAGATCATGAAGGTCAACGTTGGGTCATCAATCGAGGATATTCTATCCAGAGCATTGGATCCACCTACACAGATCAACATTCAGCGCGCCGTTTCTAGTCTCGTTGAGGTTGGGGCATTAACCTCATCAGAGGAGATCACTCCACTGGGGATATACCTTGCTCGATTACCGACAGACGTATCTTTGGCAAAGTTCCTTATTATGGCGACCATCTTCAAATGTCTCGATCCAGCGCTGACCATCGCCGCAGCACTCAGCTCCAAGAGTCCATTCGTTACTCCATTCGGTAAAGAAGACGAGGCAGAGAAACAAAAGGCTCTATTTAAAGTGGATAATTCCGATTTCTTAACTATCCATAACGCATTTAGTACATGGAGACGAGCATGCGAGAATGGTCAAACCGCCGCACGGAATCTCTGTCGCAAAAGCTTTTTGAGTTATCAAAATCTGCAGCAGATTGAAGAGATCAGGCAACAATATCTTAGCTACTTGATTGAATCATCCTTAATTCGGGTTGACGGCTCGTATAAGAAGGACTTGAGTCGGTGAGTCATCTATTTGTGTAAGTTGTACTCCACTAATATTCCATAGGGCTCGCTTTGGTCAAGGTCGTGGAAGGCCGCGGTTTATACTCGCTCCATCAGAGTGGGACGTGAATTCAACGCCAGGAAAGCATGCGATAATCAATGGTGCAATTGTGGCAGGACTCTATCCAAGAATTCTAGTGGTCGACAGCTTAAATGAAGGACAGCAGATGCGAACTCTTTCGAACAGCCAACCGGCCTTTTTCCATCCAAGTTCAATAAACTTTGGGAAAAAGCCACTGGATGTGTCCGCAGGCGCGAGTTGTTTGACTTATTTCACGTTGATGTAAGTTTACATCAACAATCTCAGTGCTTTGACGTTTCTGACCTCTTTCAGGCACTCGAAAAGGCTTTATGTTTGGGAAACTGGTCCGGTTGATGACCTAGCCATGACATTGCTCTGTGGTGACGCCGATATCAAGGTCCGTTTGTTTCTGACCGAATTCAAGCCTTTTCTCCAACTTTCTTTGTAGCTTGCAGCCGAATGTATCGTTTTGGATCGAAAAATCAAATTCCGTCTGGACGCAAAGGATGCCTTGATAGTAAAGTATCTTCGCGAGCGTATACAGAAGCTACTGCAAATCAAGCTCAGAAGGTCCACTTCCGCTGCCTCTTATGACATGGAGAAATGGGAACGATTCGCAATGGCAATCATCAGTCGGAAGGCAGAAGATGAGGCCTGTTGACATGAAATATGCAGTAGATACTCTTGCAAACAAAATGATATATCAATTGCAACAATCTAGCAAGAAGGAGAGCACTCGGTTTCTCTCTATTCAGCGACCTCGCTTGTCTTCTTAATTCCCCACGCATACCGATATTTGACATATTGATGAATCTTGTCGTTCTCGAGGTCTTCAAAATGTTTAGTACCGACGTATAACAATCAAGTCTCGTTGAACATGCCTGCATTCACATTGTCGAGCCAAGAGGAGACCACCTCTGACTGAAGCCCAGCGTCCTCAAAGAGATGAGAGAGTGCGCCAGTAAATTCCTTCGAGATAGAAACCAATATTAGGCTCCAGTCGCATATAATGATAGAACTAACCTTTGCATTCTCCGCCATGAGCTGACCTTGCTTCTTCAGATCTGCCGTATAGTCCTCAGTGTCACCTGGTAGGTATTTAAGAAAGGATATCTAAATCATTATCCGTCGTACCGATAGCCCAAGGTCCCAAAGGTACAAAGTACGAAGCCGTCTGGTTGTCCCTAAGGAGTGGGTGATGAAGCCCTTTCTCAACTTCATCACCGCCGTCAATACTGCTTCCACGCTTCTTCATAAGTTCGAATGCTTCTGTTAGACAAAGTAAATTTGGATAGGTCATCAACAATTCAGGACGCACCGAAGCAGATACGACCCCACCATGAGCCTTCATTCCCGCCTAGTCCGGCCAGTGGATAAGGGGTAATCTTGTCTTCGCGATATGGGCGCCAATCTCCTTCCACCAATATGGCAACTCCCCCAGGCCTGAGGCAGCCCACAATGTCTTCGACATAGCGAGTAAAGTCATCTATCCCATTTACCACTGCTCTCGAATGAACCAGATCAAACTGGTTGTAGTAGTGCGATAGACCAAGGTTGATCTTGCTCTAGTCAGTGGCGGGATACGACTTCGCTGATAGACATACATCATCAAATTCAAACCTAAGAAGCACACAAGTCAATTTTTACCAGAGTAGCGGATGCATATATTCACCGACAGTTAGAAGGGGTTGGACGGGAGGCATTGGCAACAAGGTCAACTCCTACTACGTCTGCGTGCTCAAATTTATTGGCCATTTCGATGCACCATGCCCCAGAGCCTGAACCTAGTAGTATATTATCGCATGAGCTATTTCGTCAAATACGTACTGTATCATACCAAGGTCCAAAATAGCCTTGCGGCGGTTAGGAATATTGCTCAGAACACTTTCAACAAGCTCGGGAGCGGGATAGAGATGACCACCGAGGGCGCTTTTGAGTAATTCATGCTGTTTGTCGCTGGAAGGAATTGTTAGGGACTAACGGGTCGACTGGGAGCAACGATAGAATCATACTGGCGAGAAAATTCTGGCTGATCTGAGGGGAGTTTATAAAGTGGGTTTAATTTGTTGAACTTTCGACCGTTGGCATTGTGCACAAAAGTCGCAGTGTCCCGCTCGGAGTTGAAGGAGTAAAGGGACATAGCAGAGCAACTGGACGAGGATGGGTCACAGCAATCCTCCAGAGATTCATAGTTAAGAGCACTTTGGTCGAATAGTGGAGGAGCAGCATCTGGTCGTAAGATATTTGGTCGTCTGAGGGAGAGTGGCCATGAAAGTCCAGGTGGGACGAGACGCAGCATTTGAAGAAGGTGTGCATGACCGAACGGATCCCAAATTACGAGCGTAAAAGGCTTTATTTATGCGGAAAGGCCGTGGCAATGTAATGGAGATGCGCAAATCCTTTAGCCTGAGGCTCAGCCACTCACGGCTTCGATGAGGCGTGCTGATGCTTGCTATAGTCTGCACTAGGCTGCGCAACTTTTCGAGGTTCTATCGTGCCATCGCGGGGGCAATACATTGCTTCCCAAGAATACGGTTCCATTGGAGCACCTTAGAGGGACGTCAGGTGTGAAACGGAGCCTACGAGATGAACGATACCTGAGGCAGAAGTCGCATAGAGAACCCCTAAATCATTACGTGCTGTACTGATGTAGTAGCTCCGAGAGTCACCCAGAGAGATCTGGATCGAGTGTTCAGATTTAGAGGATAAGGTTTTGCAAAAAGCAAGCTAAAACGTACCACCTGACCTACAGATCGTTCAGTCTCGCCATAGAATTAGATCTCAAAGAGAGCTTGCCTCACCTGCGACGATATCCCCTCCTCTGAAGCAATCTGCGATCTTAATTTTATCTTTTTCAGTAGCCCTGACATCCTGAGATCGTATGACTCCAGTGTAATCCTCCCCATAGGGAAGTGGGACGTTGTCCACAACTTGAATGGCAAGCGTTGCTTGCTGCGAACTGAGTCGAAGGACAGTCCCAAGGACAATCGAATTCTCAATAGGAGCATTAGCTCGCAGTTTCGGAACGTGTAGATTCTGTAAGGATCGTAAGAGAACGGCAGCATCGATACCAAGGGACTTCCTTACATTGTTTTTGAAGATTCCGATTAGAGATGCCCGCGGAACTCCATTCGAGTCTACATAGACACCATCACTCTTTTCAACGGCGCTGCTAAGGGGTTGACCAGGAAAGACGAGGGACATCGCGGGGTTTCAAGGTGGAGGACAGCAGTTGGCTTTCGTCGCTCCTCTTTGGGGATATCAACTTTTTTTTTCTTTCACACCAATCAATGTCGGCAATAGCAAGAATACTTGTTAGAAGTTCGTATCTATACTTTGAACTCATATTGGGGATTAACGGCCCTTAAAAACCAATCAGACTTCCATGTTTCTGCTCGAAGGCAGGCGTTGACACAGTTTACGATGCCTGCTATGAGTCCAACCATGACAGAAGGTGGAATAGCGGCATGGAAAAAGAAAGAAGGAGAGTCTTATGCTTCCGGTGACGTTCTCCTCGAAATTGTTTGTTGTGCATTTGGAATCATGAAAGCTTGGCTCAAATCCCTCTCATGACAGGAAACAGATAAAGCTACTATTGATGTCGAGGCCCAAGAAGATGGTATTCTGGCCAAAATCATCGTAGGTCAACTTTCGACGTTGTGACACGTTTGTACTCATGGCCTTGTAGGCTCAAGACGGCGCGAAGGGGATTCCAGTAGGAACTGCCATTGCAATCACAGCAGAAGAAGGAGACGATCTTTCTGGTGCTGCTGAAATGGCGAAGAAAGCCACGTCTGAAGCCCCCCCAAAAGCCGATTCATCACAGTCGGAGAAGCCAAAACAGTCAGAGGAGCCGACAAAAGAGACGAAACCTAAAGAATCGTCTACAGAATCGAAACCCGCTCCGAAGGAGGGCAAGCAAGATCTCAAAAAGGGGGACCGTATCTTTGCAACTCCCGTTGCCAAAAAGATCGCATTAGAAAGGGGTATCCCACTGGCTCAAGTCAAAGGAACAGGTCCTGAGGGCCGAATTCTTCGCGAGGACGTAGAGAAATGGAAAGGGTCGTCTGCTGCACCGGCAGGAGCTGCCGCTCCAGCACCAGCACCAGCAAGTGCTGATCAGTATACCGATATTCCTGTCTCCAGCATGCGCCGGGTTATTGGACAACGTCTGACTCAGTCAAAGCAGGAGCTGCCGCACTTCTACGTAACTGTTGACATCGATATGACAAGGGTTTCAAAGTTACGAGAAGTCTTCAACGCTTCCTTAGCTGGTAAAGAAGGAGGTGTAAAGATTAGTGTCAACGACTTTGTCATGAAGGCAACTTCGCTCGCGTTAACGGAGGTTCCAGAAGCCAACTCGGCTCTCCTCGGTGATGTTATTCGACAGTGAGTATGATGTCCGTATTCTATCCCTTAATGCCTCTTAATTAGCCCCCACAGATACAAGAAAGCAGATATTTCCATGGCAGTCGCGACTCCGAACGGCTTGATTACGCCAATCATAAAGGATGTCGGGTCTAAGGGTCTAGCAACTATTGCCGTGGAATCCAAGAACTTGGCTAAGAAGGCGCGTGACGGTAAACTAGCACCTCACGAATATCAGGTATGTTGAAGAACTGCTTTGGGAGAGTCGATCTCATATGCTACATAGGGGGGAACTTTCACCGTCTCCAACATGGGAATGTACGGTATATCCCACTTTACCGCCATTATCAATACTCCTCAGTCGTGCATTCTGGCCGTTTCCTCACCAGTCGCTACAATGGTCCCCGATGCATCGGAAGAGAAAGGCTGGACCACCAAGCAAATAATGAAGGTGACTCTCAGCTCGGACCATCGTACAGTAGACGGTGCAGTCGCTGCTCGATGGTTACAAAGTTTCAAAGGATACTTGGAGAACCCACTGACCTTCATGCTCTAATTTCCTGTTTCATTATTTCATCTCCTATAGAACCAGTTTTTTTCTTCTTTTCCTTTTACTCGGATCCATAGTGAAATTCATGGCATAAAATGTGTTGGCTATCTCGCTTGGGGTTTCCGATGAAGCTAATTACGCCCCCGAATCTTGATCCCCGACAAAAATGTCTGAAGTTAAGCCCGAAGTAAAGAACAAAGTCTGCTTGATGTCAGTTAGATCTTCTCATCTATTTCACGAACTCTTTTTTGTGAACTGGAGTTTCGATATCTAGCGTTCATGACGGTTGGGGCATTTCCGATGTCGAAAAGGGCAACGCCATCAAAGGGGGCAACACGGAAACCATGGATCAACTCGCGAAGGATTATTGCTATCGTACTATAGCTGCTCATGGCTTAGCAGTGGGCCTTAGCGAGGGTTTGATGGGGAATTCAGAAGTCGGGTTCGCAATTTTCGTCAAATGTACCAGGCAATCGGGAAGCTAATCCCTTTCTACTATGCTTTAAATACGAACACAGACATCTTAACATTGGGGCTGGGCGCATTGTGTGGCAAGATATCGTCCGCATCGATCAGAGCATTCGCAAGAAGGATTTCCACAAATCAGAGGTCATTCGCGCCTCAATGCAACACGCAAAGGATACCAATGGTAGACTTCATCTTCTTGGACTGGTAAGCCTTGCCTTTCCCTCGGGAACTTCAATGATGATATCATTCACAGGTATCTGACGGAGGCGTTCACTCTCACAATACTCATTTGTACGCGCTACTCGAGACGGCAAAAGAGATGGGTGTCCCTCAATGCTTTGTCCACTTCTTTGGAGATGGACGAGATACGGCGCCTCGTTCGGCCAAGAAATATGCCCAAGAACTCCTCGACTTCATGAAGGAACTCAAATATGGTGAACTGGCAACGGTTGTTGGTCGCTACTACGCTATGGATCGAGATAAACGCTGGGAGCGAGTGAAGATTGCGGTTGATGGTCTCGTGCAGGGGGATGGCCAGAAGACTGACGATATCCTCGATCTCATCGAAGAAAAATATAAGGAGGACCAAACTGACGAGTTCTTGAAGCCCATCATTTGCGGCAGCGAGGATTCGAGAATTCAGGGTGAGTGATTCGACAGGGAGACACTTCCCTTGACCCATCCTATAACAGAGAACGATACTCTTTTCTTCTTCAATTATCGTTCGGACCGAATGCGGGAGATTGTTAGTGTCTTTGGTCTCGACAATAAGCCACTGCAAATGGAAGTCCCCTCGGGGCTGGTAAGATGCACTAACCATACCGAAAGTTCATTATTCAAGTTTAAAGTAGCATATCACCACCATGTCGCGATATAATACGGAGTTCCCATTCCCAGTCGCTTTTCCACCCCAAGGAATGGAGGACGTACTCGCGGAATGGCTCGCCAAGAAGGAAGTCAAGCAAATGCACGTCGCGGGTGAGTGGAAGACACGACCCAAAGGATCGATTTCACACTAACATGCGTTAAATACGAAACAGAGACGGAAAAGTATGCCCACGTTACCTTCTTCTTCAATGGCGGAGTAGAGACGCAATTCGATCACGAAGATCGTGTCCTGATCGACAGTCCCAAAGTGGCTACCTATGACCTCCAGCCCGAAATGTCTGCACTCAAAGTGGGCGACAAAGTGGCAGAGATCGTGAGATCGAAGGAATACGAGTTTGTCATGTGCAATTTTGCTCCTCCGGATATGGTTGGTCACACTGGTAAATACGAAGCAGCCGTCGAGGCCATCTCGCATACAGACAAGGCGGTAAAGGCCATCGCGGATGCGTGCAAGGAGGCGGGCTACATTTTGGCGATCACTGCTGACCATGGTAATGCGGAACAAATGATCAATCCAGATACAGGAGCACCGCATACGGCACATACCACCAATCCGGTGCCTTTTATTATTGTCGCCGATCCCAAGGAATACAGTTTCGCAGATGACGAGGAAGGAGAAGAGCCAGGAGCACTATGCGATGTAGCACCAACCATTCTTGCTCTGATGGTGTGTTGGATTCTGATGCTTGAATAGTAATGACTCATGCGTTCTCTCTTTACAGGGTCTTGACCAAGCACCAGGTACGCATTCTTCCCTGTTTCATTTGAAAGACTGACAAGGTGTTAGATATGACTGGACGTTCATTGTTGGCAAAGAAGTAATTTACCAGTATATTGATTGCAATAGACGTACAGCACCACTGGCTAACGTATCAACCAGTCACAAACATTTGAGTAAGATGCTTGTAATGGTGCATAGGTACATACTTCAAAAAGAAGACCAAGACTGCTACTAGCACGAGAAAAGGTACAAGTGTTGGTACAAAAAAACAGTCGGGCCAGCGCACATAGTACATGGATGGGTAACAACTGCATAGTCAATCGTCCGCGTCCACAACATGTATAGAGTGGCGGACTCGTGCGAGTTGACCAGAGGCCAAGATCGAAAATCATATCAAAGCGTTGCATGGACAAGACGTGACAAGATAGCAAAAGGAATATCGAGATTGGGTCGTGGAAGTTAATCTTCATGACTTTCGTGGCTGGAGTCGCAGCCACTTGAAGCACTGTGGGTATAATCAGTGCTTCGTGCACTGAGGACCCTTCTGCGCTTTTGACCGGGCGATCCAGTGATCTCGGCTTCTTCTGCAGACTCGTCTTCGTCTTCACTGCGACTGCGTTTGCGAGGGAATGAAACCGAGGACTCTGCCGCAGTATCTGAGGTGCCTGACACTGAGGGCTCAGGTGATTTGCGGACAGCAGCAGTTGGGATTACAGGGGCGTGTCCAAGGCGGAAAGCCGCTGCTTCCATAGCGGCGACGATTTCCGGTTTGGAGGGAAGCGACCTAGCGCAATGTCTCCAAATATCCATGTCACTACTCACACTCCAGTAGCCCACTCGGGGTGGGGAGTTGCAAGCAAAGAAATCAGACTCATCGTCCGACTCGGGAGGTGGAGAGCGAATTGCAGTACGACGACGAATCGATTGCTTGCGAGGCGTAGAGGTTTTTGGTGCTTCTATCTCTTCCATCTCACTGTCTCCATCTTCCGCTCCAGACCCTCGAATGGCATCTTGGTGAACGTATGGGAAATAACCTGGGCTGGCGATGGAGACGTGGGTCGGAGGGACCGAGTCTTCGCTGGCTTGAGAAGAATCAGAGGCCGTTGATTCTGTGTCGGAAACGTCGGGCTGGCCAGAAGGAACCCATGCACTGTCGCTCGAGCGAGTACGGTTATGACCCGCTGAGCCGGTGGATCGCTTCTGGGCGTGACGAACTGGCCTCTTAACTTCCTCTTTATAGGCATCCTTGGAACGGTCTAGAAGGTATTAGTCAAAGGATTGCATCGTGTCAAAGGGCAAGTACATACCAAGCTTGGGCCAATGTTCCTTAACGTGACGTTCCCAGATAGCCTTTGCATTCTTGCCACCAAATCTTCCACGACAAAAGAGGCATCGTACTCTCAGGTTCAGATCGTCGCTATTTTTGGTCGCGTCGTAGCGGAATTTGGAAGGCCGAAGATTCAAAGGCAAGTCGATGAACGAGGGATACAGAGTAAGCACCTCCGTGAGATCAAGGAAATCGTGTGTCGTTTGGAAGAATGTGTCGTAGTTGACGTCTGGGCTGGAGGGCAAGTGGAAAACGACCCCTAGCTCGTTTGGGGCGGGCTTTTTAGCAAGCTCCTCTCGACCATTAAACATACGCATTTCGACGTAATCGAATTGAGAGATGTATTGTTCACGATTGAAGCCTTGGTTGGTAGATGCGCCAGCGGTTGTGCTGCCAGCAGCCATGACGGTCGATGGAGAAAGAAGAGCAAGACCAGTAGAGCTTGTAGAGCCTAGTCTAAGTTGTTGGTGAGGCGGGTAGGGCGCGTAGAAGACCGGACGAGCTGAATGCTTCGTGGACGCTTTAGACGTCCCTGACGGGTGAAGGTGATTAGGAAGGGGGTAGAGAGCAGCTAAAAGACGCGTCAATATCGATCAGACGCGTGAAAAAAAACGCGTCAGGCGTACCTCGGGAGGACTGCTGGGTCGACGTCGAAGGCGACGAGGAGGGAGAGACGTGATTGGGTGATTGGGTGTTGCGCAGAGAGACGGCAGAAGCCATTAGAAGTCGCTGGATGTGTCGCTGAGGGTGGTTGGGATGGGCCAGGCGGTATGGTAGCGGTCTAAGAATTTATCGCGGCGCGCTCGATGAAGAACAGCACGCGGTGTTTGGCCCAAACAAGACATCACGTGACCCAGCTTGACCTCCTCAACCTCACCTATTTCAGATACTGAAACAAGTTCTATGCGCGGTTTTATTCGTGAAGATGGAGGCTGTTTGGCGCAGTCCTAAGGTCACGTGATCTGGAGAGAGACGCCCTTCATAATCCGCGAAAAATCTTATTCGGGCCAGCGGTCCATCTCGACTTACTTGTTGGTCAATTTAGAAGATATGGAGTTTAAAGGAAATCTATGTTCAAAGCGCCGATGATCGAGCCAATCCACATAAGAACACAAGTCTAGTCCTCGCTATGAACAATTACAGACATAAAACTGTGCCCAATAGAGCTCTTGTAAACACAGCACGATAGCAAGCGACGCACAGACGACAGAGGGAGGAAGAGGAGAGGAGGAGGAGGGGAAGGAAACGGTGAATGCGTGGGGCGGGCAATGGCAAACACTTAAATAGGACAAAACACTGGCCACTTTGTAGATTGAAGAAGACGAACCGACTGTCCCCTTATGGAGTAGGATGTACGAACTTTACGCAATGACACATCCACCCTTCTTCTTCTCTCTAGGCTTAGCAGCCGGATACACTACAAATCGTGAATTCCGAGAATAATTACGAACGTAGTCACTACTCACAAACAGCGCGAATGGCCTCGTCAAACACATTCTTGAGCCCTTTCTGCGTTAGTGCAGAGCACTCCAAGAATTTGGTAGCGCCAATCTCCTTGTGCATGCTTACACCTTGTTGGTAGGTGATAGGCGCCATCCGTCTGACGAACTGGGTTAGCGGCGTGGTCACGCGGGGATGGCTTAACAGTTGGCGTCTACCTTTCACGGAGCTTTTCGATAGAGGCAGGATCCTCACGAAGATCCAATTTGGTCCCAACAAGTAGCCTGGGAACTCCGGGGGCGTGGTGATTGATCTCTGGATACCACTATATGAGTTCGCGACCGGGAAGGAGAGGCTCTGTCAGTGGCGCTGAAATTACCAGTGTGCACACGCTCTGACCTTGCTCCTCACGTTCTCAAAGCTTGGGGGACTGACAAGAGAGAAACAGACGAGAAATACGTCGGTTTGTGGGTAAGAGAGGGGGCGGAGCCGATCGTAGTCTTCTTGACCAGCGGTATCCCAAAGTCCGAGACTGATGGTCTTCCCGTCTACCATCACTTGGGCTATAATAATTGTAATGGCTTTCGTGAGCTTCGGTACTACAGGCACCTCGAGCCGAAAACAGTAGCCATTGATTGATGGATTCCTCGATGTGTGAATAGACGGAGAAGACTCGCTCTACGCACCAGTATAGTTATCAAACACTTTCGCGTAAAAAAAAAAAGATGATATCAGAATTCTGTTGAGAATCTCTCATCCGCTAGCGAAGCTCACCGGTTGGAATGTATTCGCCCTTTTGTGGAATCAGCGAACAATAGGGTAGGACTTTTGGATAGGCTCACAGGAAAAGCATTCGTGGTGTATGATATCAATAAGCAGGTCTGGCTTGACAACGCAGTTGAGCACTCTGAGCGGAACACGGGAAAGGAGACGCTGTAGATCAAACGCTGACCTTTCCAACAGCACCATCCCCAACAACAACACCTAGATACAGTATAATGTCAGTGGACAACCAATAAAGCTAGTCGTGACCAGGCTGGGAAGAGTCCGGGGTGATCTACGCACACTTGATGTTCTGAGCCATGAAGAAAACCAAAGGAAAATAGCTAAATGCGAAGATTTGTGGACTGTGAAGGGTCTCAAAATATGTTTGTTCACGCTATAAGAGCTTCTGAGCGCTGCAGTAGAAGTTCAGGTCGTGGTGAGGTCTAACGTTCCCGTGGTTTGCGCCTGCCTGCTGAGGATGTAAGTGAGCAAGGGGGGCACTAGACACAATTCAGAAGACGTAAAATATTCTTTCAAAGATCTTTCACTACGAAGGCTAACCTCTGAGTATGGTCCTTAAAGGGTTTCGCTCCTACAATTGAAGGCTCCCGTGATCCGCACGGAGAGTGGTTCCTGCGATGTTGGTGACAACGAGCGACGTGTGTAAAGCGATGCTAACTTTGAGGAATGAACGACTCCTGACCTCCAGCTTGATTCTGGCCGTTCAATTCGATAGAACCGATTGTGGCGTCTGACCTCGCCTACAAACTTTAGAATTCTTCTGTTTGAACCGTTAGATGTTGTGGTTGAAACCAGGTTTGGGATACACGATTCCTCAAAAGGATATGAGCCCTTAGGAGCTTAGGGGCTTTGATTTCAGGCCAATCGCTGATCGTACAAGAATACCCGAATATTTAGAGAAATTTGGAGTCGGAAGTATGTGCTATTAAGATTTGATTGCCTAATCAGATAAGCAAGTGGCCAGACCTCTCTCTTGCCTTCCGACCAAGACCTTTCGGCCCATGTCCTCCGTCTCGCTACCCCTTCCGTCTGGCTCTGCAAAGCTCTACGCAACAGGTTTGTTCGATGGCTAAGACTTGTTTGCTCTCTTCTTAAGGCATTGCAGCGAAACGAGAATGGGTCATTGCGCCGAGAGCCAAGCCAGGAAGAAAACCGAAACAAATTCCGCAAGACGAGGCAGAATACGTTCAAGATGTGGGTATTTATCCTGTCAAAACTCTTTTTCTCACCCTTGTGTCCATAGGATGCTTCGGAGAAGGGGAAAAAAACACAGAACCGGCAAGTAATCCCTATCAAATGCGAAGCTTCCCTAATGGGTCGATAGAGCTGCCCAAAGAGCATTCAGAGAAAGGAGACAATCACAGCTTTCCGAGCTGCAAGTACGTCTGCAACAATACGAACAAGGCGAGGTCGAACGGAACGTGGCGTTGCAACAACTTGGCAAGCGCCTCAAGGAAGAGAATGAACAACTTAAACAGGATAATTTAAAGCTCACGACGGAGAATGAGCGGCTCAAGGCTCGCATCGCAACGTTGGAGGCAGCACATGCTGCCGCGGCATGGCCCTCGACCTCTGGGGCACACAATATCTCAAGCCGCAAGACAGCAAAGAGGGACAGGAGCGAACATTCGCCACCTCTACGACGTAGGCTTAAACGACTGAAGACCACCGAGTCTCCAGTTCTACATCCGTCATCTACAGATACGCCATCTATTTCTTCATGTGCATCTACCAACATTATCATGTCTCCTATGATTTCTGCCCTTGAAGATGATGATATGATGGCTATTGATACGTGCAATACTACGAATCTTGACGGCAACATCCAAGAGGAAGACCCAGATTTCACGTCTTGTGGAATGTGCACCAGCTCCGTAGATTGCATTTGTCGACAGCTGGGGATTGATAACCGAGCCCCCATCACCATTGCCGACGAACCTTCCGGGTCACTGTCTCTTTTGGACAATCTTCCGCCCTATCAGCCCCCTGTTCCGCTCCGACATCGCAGGAAAAGTGACCCTATCTCTTCGCGTCCTCTACCCACAAACACACGATCAAGCTCGCAGGCAACATCCCTCGGTTGCTCAGGAGATCCTTCGAATTGTTCCGCTTGTGCTGGTAACGCCTTTGGTCGAGCTTTTTGCTCCGCTCTCGGAAATTCAGTTTGCACCGGAACGTCGTGCTCAAAGTGCCATTCGAAATCCTCCTCGCCCCCGCCAGAGCAAGACCGCTCATCGGTCGTACCACTTCCCAGGTCCATTAACCCCTCCCTTACTCAATGCTGTGGCAATCCGGGGCAATGTCGTGGGAGTGCCTGCTCGACTATCAACTCCGTCACAGCTCGATTGGAAGGGAGGTCCACTGACGTACCCGGCCCATCCAATTTGAAGAGTGAAGACGCTGGGGATGATGATATACCGATGGAAGAGGATAACAATGTCCCCTGTGATGTTGTATGGAAGACGCTCGAGGCACATCCCAACGCTCATTTAGCAAACCCAGACTTTGGGCCTTCTCATCTTGCCAACCTCAACCTTCTCGCAGAAGTTGTTGCCCGTCGCAGTCGTTGCACACTCGCACCCGGGGAACCGACACCAGAACCCGAAGACTTCCCCATGAGAGCACGCCCTGTGCAGACTGAAGAGACCAACTCAAGCTCCTCTGACATCCATCAAGCTCGTAGCAATGAGACGGCCGCACCACGAGTACAAATCGGTTATGATGAAGAGGAGACACTCTCCGTAGATATGGATAGGGTTATGGTTCCTCGAGATGTCTTACAGAGACACCAAAGGGTCACACGGGTTCCCACCCAGGCTATGCGGGATGCCATCGCTCTTCTGGATCGGCAGTTCGGTTGTTCATAAGTCATTCTAGTTTCCGTTTCACTAGCATAGGATTCTCATCGAGTTGATTTCATGCATCTGGACTAATAAGAGCCTCTCCATAATGTATTTCTATACTTTAACTATGACATCTCTTTGTCCATATATACCTCGACCTAGTCTATGATGCTACTCTCGTTTCTCGGAGAAGGGGTTACCCAGTACCAATTGTAAGTGCCGTGAGGTGGGAAGGACCTGATGTTTGCCACGATTCCCCTTGCTAGACCTTCTCCAGCTTTGTAACACTTGCTTGGCGGTTGTCCCAGATACTCGCTCTGCTGGTGGCAGGGGTAGTAGGTTTCTCTCTTGGTCCCTGAGCATTTGCATTGAATCCTTGAGAGAGACAGATGAGGCTGGTTTAGTATCCAAGGGCAAGACTGTCGTCCATAGCTCATCTAACAACTTTCTGGCAGTGGTGTATTCTTTGATCATGAAATACCCCCTAATAACCGCATCTAGGCTTGCCACATCCGGTACCACTTCATCCTCCAACATCTTCCGAAAGAAGGCCAATCCTTTCTCTGGTTCACCCAGGTCCCCATAAGCACAGATTAGCATGGTATAGAGGACGCATTGGGGCTTGATACCATCCGACAGGGCCACGGAAAACATTTCTCGCGCCTTTTCAATCTGGCTTGTTAGGATATATGCATCGATGAGGGCCGCAATGTGATAAGGGTTTGGCTGAAGATTGACCGCAAGCATCCTCCTATAAAGATCCTCCACTGCCTTGGGGTTTTTCTCCACACGAGCATAGTAAAACATACGCAACGAGTAGGTCGCATGATCTTGACTTGCGCCAGAATCGGTGATGGAGGACAAAATGGCACGAAGAGGCATAGATTTCATCTCTTTGATATCTTGCTCCCCTCCTAGCGCTCTGAAGGTTTGCTTAACAAGATAGTCTCGATGAGTTTCGGAATTGGGACTTCGTGATTGAGATAGATAAGTCGCTGATGCTTTCCACCCAGCCCTTGGACTCGAAGCCATTTTTTGGTCCTTGAGGAGTGTGTGGAAGGCGATGTTGGCAAGTCTCATTCTTCCTCTGACGCTAGTGTACGACATAAACCGATAGAGAATAGCGATTAGGACATTGGGTTCAATGTATTGATATCGGTTAAGATGATGGAGAATCCGTCGAGCTGTGTCGTCATCCGGGGTGACTTGAGTTGCCTCCATCAACTCAAGGAGCCAAAAGACGGCAGGAAGCCCTCGCTTTCTCAGAGCGAGCATACCCAAAGCGTTTAAGATGTAAACGGAGGGGTGAACATTGATAGGTTTGAGATCCTTGAGGTCACCTGGATCTCTCTCCCATCCAAACCTCCGGAGCAGCTTGAATGCCCGCTTTCTTCTACCAGGTGGAAGATCGAATAGCAGGCGAGCAAACAGATCGAATGCTACTTCCTGGTTTCCGCAACGACTGCAGACACTGATCATATGTGCTATGATTTCGGGCGTATATCCAAGTTTCATTTCGTCCACGAGGCTCAAGAGCCTTAAGGCTCCATTGAGGTCCCGTTGCCTCCCGAGATGCTCGATCAAAAGGGCGATGGTTGTTATATCCAAAGGAGAGCCGTCCATGCTATCCCCTCCAGGTCCTATATTTGATTGTTCAAGGAGGGATATATGCCTTCGGAATGCTACATCATCTCCAGAAATGCTCCTTAACCGGATAAGGGAGCTGAGTATGGCTTCGTGGAGAGGTCCCTTTGCCCCTTGTACGGCTCGTAGGGCCCTGGCCTCGATAGTTTCGTTTGGACCCATGGAAACCATGCGAGAGAGAATAGCTTGGTACGTTTCCCCATTTACAGGAAATCCAGCTGCCTCCATTTGCACAATAATCTCCCGGCATTGGTTTATATTCTGGTTAGCGATGCTGGCTTCGATGAGAGTGCCGTAGGACTCTCGGTCGAGACTGAGCTTATACGATTGAAAGTATCGCTGAACATTGAACATGGAGAGGCGGACGTGAGCCTCTTGATGCAGCCAGACGCGCAACTGTATATTCAGCATCTTTGAAGAATGTTGTAGCTTTTTCCATCGACAGAAGTCAAGAAGTGCCTGGAGAAACTGCCACTGCCGAGCTTGCACTAGTCGTTCGAAGATTGTTTCGTGGACTGAAACGTCAATTTGGACTCTAAGCTTCCATGCGAGTTGAAAAAATGGGATAAGTAAGTTGGGGAGGTTGTTGGCAATGGCTGCTTGGGATAGATATAGAACGAGGTCCTGATCTATCTGGGCCTGGCTTTGAGCAAGCGGTTCTTGCAATTGCCGGTAAGTGGCAGCACCAGCAGATTGTCGAAGGTCAATGAGCTCGAGGAATGTCTTTGCATCTTTTAACCTCGAATAAGAAGCCCCTATACAAACTGTACAAATATTATTAGTGAAGTAGAAGGAGTACAAAAAA